>CM031951.1:29419601-29697101 GCA_018749465.1 Paracanthobrama guichenoti | reverse complement strand
ACGCCATGTCATCCGGACTAAAGAGGACAAGGACAACCCAAGTTGTTATCAACGCTCAGTTCAGAAGCCTGCACCTCTGATGGTATGGGGTTGCATGAGTGCGTGTGGCATGAGCAGCTTACACATCTGGAAAGGCACCATCAATGCTGAAAGGTATATCCAAGTTCTAGAACAACATATGCTCCCATCCAGACGTAGTCTCTTTCAGGGAAGACCTTGCATTTTCCAACATGACAATGCCAGACCACATACTGCATCAATTACAACATCATGGCTGCGTAGAAGAAGGATCCGGGTACTGAAATGGCCAGCCTGCAGTCCAGATCTTTCACCTATAGAAAACATTTGGCACATCATAAAGAGGAAGATGCGACAAAGAAGACCTAAGACAGTTGAGCAACTAGAAGCCTGTATTAGACAAGAATGGGACAACATTCCTATTCCTAAACTTGAGCAACTTGTCTCCTCAGTCCCCAGACGTTTGCAGACTGTTATAAAAAGAAGAGGGGATGCCACACAGTGGGAAACATGGCCGTGTCCCAACTTCCTTGAGATGTGTTGATGCCATGAAATTTAAAATCAACTTATTTTTCCCTTAAAATGATACATTTTCTCAGTTTAAACATTTGATATGTCATCTATGTTGTATTCTGAATAAAATGGAAAAAACTATATATATAGGAATACAATTTTTGGAATCGGGTTTGTAGTATAACAATAATACAGTTGATTTGTTTTATTGATATACAATATGTACAAGAACCACTGTGAAGAGCATTTTAATAGAATTAATATTCATTGTTTAATGCGATTTAGATTGAAGCCAGTCACTGATTGATTTTTTATTTTATTTTTTTTATTTTTTTTTGTGTTATTAAAACTGAATAAAAGTTCAAAATGTCTCTTTTAGAATGCACTCATAAAACAGAAAAAGTCCAGTATGCGCTGAGGTCAGATTTACTTCTAATGCATTACATTCCAAATCAGCCATGTCATTTGCCCGCTGCGTGTCGACCAAGTGTCCTGGAGAGCAGTAACTGCGATCAAACCCCCCCCCGCTCATATTACACAAGGCAGACCACCATTAATCAGCCATCTTGGATGAGGCCCAGCCGTGGTGTACTTTTAACACTTTTAAAGTGCAGTTTGTCAGCCATATTGGTGTATCTGTTGTATGTATGCAATAAATTCCTTGAGACATTTTGACAGCATTGTCTTTTCAATGTCTGTGGTGTAATATGGGACTTAATGCGGATACCAATGCTGAAAACAGCTGTCAGAAAACTCACTCAGGCCAGAGCACTTTGTTACAGACTGCTCATATTCCATTGTAAGCAACTGTGTGTTCATTAGGACGTCATTTTTAATGTTAACTGATATTCGGCTCTATTCCGAAATCTAGTGAGCTGCATAGTGCCTACATAGACAGCTGTCTTGTAAGGCAGAATCCTAAGTGTCATGGAACCTTAAATGTGACTGATTTGGTACACTCTACATGCAAATACCAGACACACATGTTGGGTTTTCATGTTTTATGGGGACATTCCATAGACATATTGGGCCTCATTCATGAAATACGAGCAGCACGAATTTGTGTATAAATGGTTTGTAAAACCGCTCTGATGTAAATTTTCGGATTCATGAAAATTTTTGTATTTTCTAAATGTTAGTTGGTATAAAAGAAATGTACACCTGCTCCCTACTACGTGTAAATGGTGCATAAAATATTCAAATGCTCTGTTCTGATGACAGAATTTTGATATTTTATGATTTTTTATTTATTTATGTTTATTTATTTATTTTGTAACTGAGAGGTGAAAACTGTTCAACTTTGGGAAAAAGCAGTGCTCGCCACTGTCACTTTTTACCCAGTCGCCCAGTGGTGGCGGGCCGGGACAAATACTGTACCAACCAACCATCCTACTTTGTACAACAACGGAGACGTTAATATTGCTGGTTACTGTATTTTTATATTCAGTAATATTCTTCAAAATGAGATGGGACATTACTGCCTGGCATATTCCATATCATCATAGCAAGCGTCTCAGCTAGAAAGACGCTGTGCCTCTAAAGCGCCACCAGCTGGCCATTTTCAGAAGAGCTCCTGGCTAATAATGTTTGGTGGACACACATTAATTTAATATTTATTGTTAGGCATATGGCCAATAAGTCTCATTAGCATTTATGCAATATACTGGAGCCAAACATGAGAAGGGAGTCCAGAAGATTCCACAGCGTTCCTGGACACGTAATTTACGTTGTTGTAACTCATGAGGGCGGGAATTATGCTAATTGTGGATGAGCATGTATGTGTGCTCTATTTATGAATGATTGGAATTCACTAACATACTCATGTTTAACTATCAAATCGGATGTTTACGAAGCATTTGTGAATCCGGAGGAGAGTTTTCAGGAAGGTCAGTTTTACACGCAAATTACTCAGAATTGACTTATATTTTTATGTAAGTTTAATAAATAAGGCCCAATGATTTTTATACTTTACAAACTGTATATTCTATCCCCTAAACCTACACATTACAGTAAACTTTCTGCATTTTCAGATTTTCAAAAAACATCACTTAGTATGATTTATAAGCTGTTTTCCTCACGTAGACCAAAAAAATTTCCCCACAAGGTCAAAAATTAGCTTACTGGTATTACTATCTTTGTTGGGACATTTGGTCCTCATAATATAGGGTTTACCAGGACCACACACACACACACACGTGCTTGATGTTAAAAAGAGTCATAAACGCAATATATACTGAAAAGGAACTCGGTGCTTATGCTGAGTGGCACACTGCAAAAATGCGTGCACAGAAAACTGCCTCTCTCATAAGGCGATCGCAAATTTGTAATGTGCAGTGTTAAGCACAATAAGCAGTGAAAAAGAACTCAATGCAGTGCACTTGCTAATTGACACACAGCGTAAGCACGTGCACAGAAAGCCGTATCTCTCAGCATGCAATCGCAAATTCAGTTCTCATTCACGTCTTATTGCGCTTGAATGGTCGAATACATATATAATTGTTAAAATGCCCATCGTGGGGAGGATTCATGTAAACGCAGCCAGTTATGTCTCAAGTGAAAGTAAACAGTTGGGTGTAAACCGGAAATTTTGCTAATTTTTGCGGCTTATTTATGGTTAAATACACTCAAAAATAATGTCACAATGGTCATCTTGTTGAGTTTTAACGTAAACGCAGTCGTAAACTGTTCAGGAAGAACGTGTAACAGGAACAGTGTTTTGGATCAGTGCATGCGTCAGGTCTTAAAGGGGCAGGCAGCCTAATAAACGTGCCACTCTCTATGTTGTTAATGTTACGCAAATAACAAAAGACAAGGAGAAAATCACGTACTGCTCTTGACCAATTAACTTAATAATCTGCATTTCACTTTTACAATGAAGATTATCCAATGTAATTTTAAATTTGATTACTTTGTTTCTTTATTCAGTTTCTTACCTCAATTCCTGAAAAAATAAAAACAGTCTATCTGATTTGTATCTTTATTCTATTGTATTTATTTGTGCTATTGCTAGTCATTTGTTTATTTGTTCTTATTTCATTACAGTTTACTTGTCTTTTTTAAATTCAATTTATCATTTGAAATCAAGCTTCCCTGTGCTATGTGTAAGCTATTGCAACAAAATTACCCCACTGTTAAAAACAACAGAAAAAAACTAAAAACATTGAGTTAGCAAATATTTCTGAGATAATTGTAATGGCAATTGATCAACGTTTATATAATAACGTTAATAATGTTTTAATAATATAACAATAAATATTCCTTTTTTTAATTTGAGACTTGTAACATTTGTTTTCGTCATGATCATTGTGTCATTTTTATGATGTAAATAGGGCGCTATTACGCATCTCCTGAATGAATATAGAATCTCATGATCAAAACACACGTGAGGAAGATGCACTAAAACAAGCGGTCGTAAGCAGATGCATATGTAAAATAACGTGATCATCAACATTAAACATCATATAAATCAAAACTGCCTAATGTTACTGAATGAAATGTGGACCCAGGACGAGCTCTAGGACTGTGCAAGCATTAGGGACTGTTGATGGACTCGATCTACTCCATCTGTGTTTGATCATCGCTCTGAATCTGATCTGGATGTAGTCTTTCACAAAAACATGATTTTTCTTAGCTTTTTGTGAAACTTGCCCATATTCAAGTGTTGATAAAAGAGGAATGCATGAAGCTAGAGTGAAACTTTTTTGTTTGTTTGTTTAAAAGAAGAGGGTCAGCTCTTTCTTTTGATATATTGCATGCTCAGATATTCATAAAACAAAATATTCTATGGGCTATTACATTTTTGTGAAAATGGTCAAAAACCCTGGCGGTGGCTGGCAACTTTTTTTAAAAACGCTGGCGGGGAAAGAGTTAATGTGAATCAAACAAAAGAGAAAATAGCTCACTGCCCAGGGCTCAGTGCTAGGACCTTTGCTTTTCACCCTGTACATGCTACCACTGGGAGATATCATTAGGAAGCATGGTGTTAGTTTTCATTGTTATGCTGACGATACTCAGCTCTATATTTCTTCACGCCCTGATGAAACTTGCCAATTCAGATTAGAAACATTGTAACTTATAATATTGTCTAACACTCCATGGCTGCTCTGTCAAGTCCTCATCGTCAATTAGGAACTTGGGTGTGCTCTTTGATACCAATCTTTCATTTGAAAGCCACGTTTCTAGCATCTGTAACACTGCATTCTACCATCTTAAAAATATATCTAATATATAAATATATCTAAATTACGGCACATGCTTTCAATGCAAAATGCTGAACAGTTAGTTCATGTGTTCATGACCTCAAGGCTAGATTATTGTAATGCTCTACTGGGTGGTTGCCCTGCTCGCATAATAAACAAACTCCAGCTGGTCCAAAACGCAGCAGCTCGAGTTCTTACTAGAACCAGGAAGTATGACCATATTAGCCCGGTTCTGTCAACACTGCATTGGCTCCCTATTAAACATTGTATACATTTTAAAATCTTGCTTATTACTTACAAAGCACTAAATGGTTTAGCTCCCCAGTACTAGAGTGAGATCTTAACACATTATACTCCATTACATCTATTGCGGTCACAAAATTCTGGCCAGTTGATAATACCCAGAATATCAAAATCAACTGCAGGTGGTCAACCCTTTTCCTGTTTAGCACCTAAACTCTGGAACAGTCTTCCTAGCATTGTTCGGGAAGCAGACACACTCTCTCAGTTTAAATCTAGACTAAAAGCGCATCTCTTTACTATGGCATACACATAGAAAATGTTTTATTTCTATTATTCAAATCAGTTAAATGATTGTTAGGCTGCATTAACTAGGTCAGCCGGAACCGGGAACACTTCCCATAACACCTGATGTACTCGTTACATCATAAGAAGAATGGCATCTACGCTAATGTGAGTCTCTCTGTTTATCCCGAGGTTTACTGCAGTCGGCCGGATCCGGGCCGTATCCAGACCAGATGGTGGACCTGTGCCTAGACATAACCAACGCATCCCTGAAGTGTCTGCAGAGAGGATGTCTACTAATTTCCCCCCTGTAAATTCCGCATCGACATGACATCCTCATTAAACCCGTCTCCGGTGCGACGACTCCAATCTTTCGAATAATCTTACGAATATCTATTTACCTAATATGACTTAAGACCTGCAATGTTGCCAGAATTATAATCATACACTATTTGTTTGTCGGCCAGAGGAGAACTGGCACCCCGACTGAGCCTGGTTTCTCCCAAGGTTTTTTTTCTCCATTCTGGTCCTGAAGGAGTTTTGGTTCCTTGCCACCATCGTCTTTGGGTTTTGGCTTGCTCAGTTGGGGACACTTAAATTTCAACTATATTACCACATTGACACTATATGATAATTGAAATTAACCGGATAACATCACCGTTTTCACCAGAGCGGCTGTACAGCCGAATCAAATTCTGTTGCATTATTTTCTTGTTAACACTGTGAAGCTGCTTTGAAACAATTGGACTTGTAAAAAGTGCTATACAAATAAAGGTGATTTGATTTGATTTAAATAAACCTATTGTTTAGCCACACTGCATTATGAATTTAAGTCTAAACTCAAAACCTATACCTATTTGTTTAACCGATATTACCTATCATAATGTGTTTTTTCTTAAACATTTTTCCCAAACTCTGTATACCAGTCATAATGCTTCCTTAAGTACCATTATTCATATGCACCTGGCTTACGCTTCAACCTACTTTTCTATGCTGTCTGTAATACTATTTTATGGTTTCTGTTTGTATTCGACTGTTTGTATCCAACTGTTTGCACTAGTATTGTGATATGCAACTGCATCCGCTCATGTCTTGGACTAGGCAAATGTCTACTGTCCATTTAACTGATTAAATAACACAAAATAACTACACTATATTTCTAAAAGTATAGGGACAACCCATCCAAATTATTGAATTAAAGTTTTCCAATCACTTCCATTGCCACAGGTATATGAAATCAAGCACCTAGGCATGCAGAATGCTTCTACAAACATTTGTGAAAGAATGGGTCGCTCTCAGGAGCTCAGTGAATTCAAGCATGGTACCGTGATAGGTTGCCACCTACCCAATAAATCAATTCGTGAAATTTCCTCACTAATAAATATTCCACGGTCAACTGTTAGTGGTATTATAACAAAGTGAAAGCAATTGGGAACAACAGCAACTCAGCCACGAAGTCGTAGGCCACGTAAAATCACAGAGCGGGGTCAGTAGCTCCAGACCTCTTTGTGTGGCCTTCAGATTAGCTCAAGAATGGTGCGTAGAGAGCTTCATGGAATGGGTTTCCATGGCCGAGCAGCTGCATCCAACCCTTACATCACCAAATGCAATGCAAAGCGTTGGATGCAGTGGTGTAAAGCACACCGCCACTGGACTCTAGAGCAGTGGAGACGTGTTCTCTGGAGTGACGAATCATGCACAAAGCAAGGTCCATAAAGACATGGATGAGCGAGTTTGGTGTGAAGGAACTTGACTGGCCTGCACAGAGTCCTCAACCCGATAGAACACATTTGGGATGAAGTCCAACATCAGTGCCTGACCTCACAAATGCGCTTCTCGAAAATTCCCATAAACACACTCCTAAACCTTGTGGAAAGCCTTCCCAGAAGAGTTGAAGCTGTTATAGCTGCAAAGGGTGGGCCAACTCCATATTAAACCCTACGGATTAAGAATGGGATGTCATTAAAGTTCATGTGATTCATGTGAATGTAAAGGCACACGTCCCAAAACTTTTGGCAACATAGTGTATATTTTAAAATAATTATTTCCTTATTTTTAATAATCTATTTATTATTATTGTTTTAAACAAGCAATTTTAATCATTCTTTTTTAAAGACATTTTAGTATTGAATGTAATAAAAAAATTTCACTAAACATTCTGATATTGCCTTTTTAAGGACATTCTTTTCTAGAATAAACAATTCTCATTTATTTATTTTTAATCTATTATTTAACACATTTTATTTGTAAAAATATAAAATAAAATAAAAATAAAAAAATGTATTAATACTGTATAGTATTAAATGAAGTAGATGTTACCATCTTGGATTTATTTTTTTCCCTAAGCTAAGTTGCAATGCACTGGGATGCCTTCTCAAAGGAGACCACACTTTCTCAGAATTTGGCAGTATGAAGGTATCTTAGGAGGCAGCATAATTAAGATGCCTACCTTTTGGAACAGCCTTATTGTCTGTGGCCCTTCAGCAGTGCACTAGAATGGCGGCATGGTGCTTATGAGCTATCTGACAAACTTATTGAAAATGTGCTCTGGTGGCACAATGATAAATGAGAGGATGAAATTAAGAGGGTTTAAAGAGGTTAGCCATGCAAACAGGATTTGCCTCCAAAGTGGTTTATCAATGAGTCTTTGTATTAACACTAGATATGATAGCAAATGCTATTTTCGTTGATGAGCACTCGACTTAACAAGCACAACTCAATTTCCGAGCAGACGATTCCCTGCCACCCGTTTTGAGTAATCTGGTCCCGGCTGCGTTATTCAAATTACAATTGAATTCATCTTTCACAGCTTCATCTAATGCAGGCGTTTCTCTAGTCAAATCATGCTTTCTTAATGTGTTCATCAATATAGTATATCTGAGCCTCGGGGGACAGAGTGTAAAAGAACTTAACAGGAGAGATCTGTTTCCATAAACGTGTAGGGGGATTATGTACCTATGACATTTATTAGCTTTACTACGAGGCCGCTAAAGCAGAGAGTCTGTTATCACGCACGCAATAACTCATTTTATGTATCGGCATATGTAGTCGCGGAGACTGTGCTGAGAGCTAATGTTTATTATGCCCTGTGAAGATTCTCCTCTTCGTGTCATCCCCGTGGGTTTAAAGGCATCAATATTTTCCTACTTTACCAATTCGCTCTGTACACAATAGGCTTCAGTGTCCAAGCTTCAAAGGCCTGGACTGTCTTTCTTTTGATTACAAGTTACACAAGTTACACAAGACACTCTTTATTTGATTTAATTGGATCTTGGAAAAGTCTGATTCATTATTTACAGGTAACTGTAGGCAAAATGTTGTTATGTGAATTTTTTTCACTTATTTATTTTGTCCTAAAAGCACAGAATTTGAAAGGGAATTTCAGACATGTGCTCTGTTTTAACCCCGTCTTCATCATTTAGGAAGATAATTTAACTAATAGGCATAGGTTTATGCGAGGTTACCGCGGCACAGAAAAACCGCGCACTGATTCATTGTGAAATATTATACAGTTGCGTTCAGTAGTCGCGAACTGGTCACGGTTAGACCTTGAACTTTCCACAGCTCTTAGAAATCCACCACCTCAGTGAACTGCAGCAGCTCGAGCTGAATTTTTTTTAATTTTTATTTTTTTGCTGCTATTGATTAATGGTCAGGAACTGTAAAACATTTGGGAAATGGCGAGATGGGCTATAATCAGACTATGTTACATTCCCTCCGGCTATTTACAGACCCAAGTGCCCTTAGCCTTAAGAAAGTTAACATTTTTACCTCAGAAGCATTTCTGAGCTTTGCAGCAAGCGTGAGCTGGTGGGCACCATCAGGATGCTGGAAACCGCTGTTCCTATTTCTCATTGACTGGCCAAAGATCATCTCTTCAGTTGATTTACAGTGCATTTCTTTTATCTGACAGCACCGAACATTGTTAAAGCTCTCTTTTGTCATAGAATCATTATATGTTTTTGTGAAATATATTGCTTTATAATGCAACATAATGTTAAGGATATTTTCCGAAATTGTGTTAAGCAGAAAAAGACTGATGTGCTAGTGAATTGGTTTAGTCCAAATTGATGTGTTTGACTTGTGGCTGAGAACCCGACCTGGCGGATAATGTTGGCAGAATCGGGAATCTTGTTTTGTCTTTCATCAGCCATTTTCTCACAGCACTCATAAACGTCTGAGCTGGTCAAAATGGCCAACTTACAGCAAAATGAACAGCTTGAGAAGTCAATCTCATTAGAGACCGCTTGAGACTGTCCCTTGAAATGAAATCATTTTTCTTGGAAGTGCCCCCAGCTAACTATGATTAATTGTGAGTGCTTTGGTTTGGTTTATTGCATTGTTTTATTATGAACCTTATCAATATTGCAGCAACATTAGTGGTCCACTTATTTTTTTTTCCTATTGTTGTTTTCCTGTGTTCATATTTCCACCTTTGGTTTTGTAAGATTTTACTTTCCTTGATTGGCTCCATCTTCACCCATTTATTATGGTAACTCTTTGTTTACTATGCTATCAATGCTAATTATTCTGCCAACTTGAGCGATGAGTTATGCTGGTTGCGAAGAACTTTATGCATGTTCTGCAAGACCCCCTTTTCTCTTAAACATATTTGAGTGAATATTTGGTGAATAAGATCTTACCAGAAGAGGTTTAGAATATTTATCATATGTATATTTAAAACACTTTTATTTTATTTATTTGAAATATTGGTAGTCAAGAAAACAATGTTCATCACAAGAATAATTTCTTAAAGCTCTCTATAATAATTGGGGATGGGTGGCCGGTGACCTCAGTTATACAATATGTGTCAAAACAGACTTTATTATGATTATTAGGATATATGTCTCACAGAAATGAGTGTGGTCTTTTTCATTGACAATATTGATTTCATATTATGGACCACACTCTCAAAGTACTATTTTGATGAGCAATTTCAGTCGTAATGGTGCACGAAGGACCCAAACAATACTTTTCAAGTGTGTTTTTCTGAATGCCTGATTTTAAAGTTCCCCTCAGGATAGCACTGAAATGTATTCGGCCCACTTTGACCTCTTGCACTTAGAATGTAGGGTGTGAGACCATAGCTTAGCCCAGCAGCCCTGTGGTAATCCCGTAAGAAATCCTTTGAGGCTTTGACAATCCTGCAAATACCCACAATCTAAATGTGAAATTTCACGTTTGCTTCATGTAATGCGAACGCATGCCTTGTTTGTTAAACTGTCAGTACTTTACCTAAGAAGATCTGATTAATAGTAGGCCTAAGATATCGTTTCAGGCACTGCCCCTCTCAATAACACTTTGCTGTAAAAAAAGAAATACAAGATGATGTTTGCATTTACATTATAATACTTTTGACCCTTAGTCTGGAATTGGCATATAATTATTTTCCCCTCAAGTGCTCTTTATTTGTAGGAGCAGAGGGATCGCTTTAGCATGGCTCACAGCGATATTACACCATGCAAACTGCTTAGGTGGGCTGCTTGCTTTTCATTAACATTCACCCAGGATATGCTGAGGCTCCATCTGTTGAAATCTCAGTCACATTACTGAAGAGCGAAGAGAAAGTATCATGACCTTCTACAGAAACAGGACCTGCATTTTGTTTGATCTAGGATGATGGTATTTTGTTACTGCACACTGTGGGTAGTAATCTGAACTAAAATATCCATTATGCACTTTTTGCTACATTGTACATGGATACAGCTTATGATTACTTTACTTGTGCGTTCCTATTTTTAGTTTAGCATTTTAGTCATTTTTGTTTGATCATCTGGTGTGCTTTATATTTTTATGGCTGTTTCCATGTGAGTTTCTGCTTAGCCTCTAGCTCACATTTGTGTTACCTCCTCTAAACTGAGCCTGGTCTGTTTTTGAGAATCTAATGCCGTTTCATCTCTGGTTCAGCAAAGGCTCAAATGACAAGCATCTCAATAAATGCTGAAATGTTTAGATTTCTATTTCGTCTGCATTGTTTTCTCATCATATTTTTGGTGGCTTGATATTTTCAGACAACTAGATGAGGTATTTATTTTGACAGTGTGCTTTATTGTTACTGGTTTGTCACAATAATCATATAATGGCTTTCTCTACAATCTTTCTTTCTTTCTGGAAAAGTCCTTTTGAAAAAGTTTTCTCTTGATGTTCTGTAAACCTGCTCTCTTCATGTTGTTGACCGTAAGGGTTGAGGAAGTCATTTTTGGCACAATACGGGTCTCCACATTGGACTTTGAATCAAATTGACAATGACAACAGAGAAGCTGAAGGACTGGGCCATGGTTTACACAAAGCTTAGTGTGCGGTTTAGATTATACACAGGGAAAAGTCACGGTAGATTATCAAAAAACTGGCAGACAAACAGTTTGTTCCGTATGGACAAACACTTGGAATTATGGGGTGTTGAAACCTAATAGGCATGCATGTTCAATTTATCTCAGTAAATAATTTTGCATACTGGTGTGGTAAAAAAAGATTTTTAGATCTTTTATTATGAGACTAGTCAAAAAAACGGCCTCTGCTGTTGCAAGACGTTTATATCTGTAGAACAAAGTGCTTCAAACTGGTTAGTCCTGCTCTCTGTGTCGCTCAGTATATTTCTAGTTTCTTTGGTATAGCTGCTTTAAGTATTCACTTTATTTTTACTTGTTGCAAAAAAGTTAACTATTGTTTAGTCACTTGTACAGAATAAGTCTTACCTTTGACACTATGGAGTCAACAGTAGCATCTGTTCACATCTTGAATGACATTTACTTAATGTGTAGAGACTGTGAAGCATTGTGTGACATAAATGCGGTAAACAGTGAAATGGTTTCAAAATTTTCATCATTCAATATTGCATCGCTGCATTGCATTCACAAGAGAACGCTTAACTGGTTTTATCTCCCAATAGAGGGAGATCGACTAAGTGCATTGAAAACTCAGTTGCCTCTGAAGCATCTGACTTTGATTCCCACTTGTAAGAAAAGATTTTCTCTGCATCGCCAGCCATTCACTCATGAAGCTTATCTGAAAGCCATGGGAATGGCAGAGAAAGTCGACTCAATTGCTTCTACTTTTTGTAACCAGAAATGAAACCGCCACTGATCGCTAGCGAAAACAGAAAAATAGCGCTGGTATAAATTCCAATTCAAATATTCTTATACATTTCTATGCAATATCTTTAGCTTCAGAGTTATTTTTTGTATAATAACATTTATAATATAGTATAATATTTTGCAAAAATCAACATGAGGGGAAAAAGATAATTCATAGCATTTTAACAAGAGATAAATGTTTGGTTTTATCTGATTTTCTGTCTGAAAGGGCATGATCTCAGAATCAATATATTTTAGTTATGTCTAACTGAGGGCATAATTTAATTTAAACAATAAGAGCTTTCACAAAATGTAGACAGAAACCCATTTAAGCCTTTTGTTGTGAAAATGGAATAAACAGGAAACACTTTCTCTGAACAGTAAACAGTTTTCATTGTTATGCAATCTAGATTTGACTATTAATGATTTTATAAGCATTTTCTGTATTAGCCATTAAAACAAACATTATAAAGTAGGTTTGTTGTGTCCTGTTGTAGCTAAACTGCTAAAAGTCGTTTTAATTTGTGGTATGCATATCATTTGCAAGTATATTCTCATGAAACCATTTTTGATTAATCACCTTGTAACATTTTAAAGTCTTTATGTTTTGACAAATGAATTCACAGTCAGTTTTATGATACCTTACCTTTTCAGAAACACTGGCCTTTCTGACCAGTTTCTGTTTTGAGAAGATCAGGTTCTTGAACCTTTCAAATGGTTTCTCGCTTCAGGTAAACCACCAAGGTACTGTAACTTGTCTCTCAAAGTGGAGGCTAACAGATTTTGAATTGTAACTTTTATGCTGCAAGAGAAATAGCACCTAAAGAAGAGTCTTGCTACTTTACTATTCTGTTAGATCCAGGTCCTGTAGGGTTTTAGTTTGATACTTCAAAATATAACAGATTATAACTGCGTAAGAAAGCAATATACCAGACCAAGAAATGGCTAGCTTATTGGTTGAGATTTATTGGCTTGAAAAAAACCAAAAAATAAATAAAAAATAGCCCCAGATGGACAAATTGCTGTCATCCTTTGTTTCACAAGCTTTAGTTCTCTTTTAAGTCTTTATGGTCAAATCAATATTAAGGCTTAGTTCACTGGTGACTGAATTAAAATCGCTCCAAACTGATTTCTTTGTTTCAAGCTTGTTTTAATATTTTCAGCTATACCCAGCAGTGCCATGCAGTGTAGGTTTGCATCTGGACTTGCAGGCTATGTGTTTTTTGATTACATTAACTGCATAGTGATACTGTTTTCATTGATTCTCTGGGAACACTCCAACTTTATATCATATTTTCATTTTAAGTGGCTGGACACAAGCGATCAGTGACATTTTCCAGTGTTTCTCCTACAACTTGACTTAAGAACCAATTAACTGGCTACACGCATATCAGATCAGATTTTAATGTCTTATCAAATCTGGAGATGTTAGTTATTGTTAGTACTTTTAGTTCATATTGTTCATAAACCTAAATGACTACCTAAAGTCCTGCTCCAGAGCGTTTCTTGTATGTTTTTATGCTTGAATTCAGCACAACACTTTTTCAAATGAGGAACTGCAAACATTAAAGCATTTAAAAAGTTCCTAATGTTCCAGGTTACTTAATATATTCACTCTCATTAATTTTGCAGTGGAGGAGAACGGTTACTGTTCAGAACAGATAAATGTTTTTCAGTTACTGAAGCCCAGCTCCTTGTTCATTTTGCCAATTGCTAATGAAAGGGGATGTCAAAGACTGAATTTAACGTAGTTAAAAATGCTGTCAAGCTCCTGAAGTCCTGATGTGGACGTTTAGAACTTCTCCAACTAGAATTCCCAACACCTTTTATACATCCTCTTTCTTCTTTAGAGCCTTGTTGAAACGATTAAAAAGGTAAACATTTCCTATAACACTTACAGGGGAAAACTGTATTTACACATGTTATGCGTGGACATATAGTTTGGCTCATGTGAAGTTAAAAGGCATCATCTGTTAAGTTCTTCTCATTTCAGCAGGAACAACTGTTTTGAAGACAAAGATTTTAGCTTTTTCTCACTCAAAATAATTTTGTTGTTATTCAGCTTTTCATACGAGGTTTGACACTCAGTTGTTAGATGTTACAGTAAGTGTTTCTACATCAAATGTACCAGATTGGGAAGTATCTTCTGAAATTGGTTTCTTATATGCCAGTGCTATGATATATTCACCGATCAGGCATAACATTATGTATAACACTGATTATCTCTTCACGGCACCTGTTAGTGGGTGGGATATATTAGGCAATATATTAGTTTTGTCCTCAAAGTTTGTTAGTAGCAGGAAAAATGGGCAAGCTTAAGGATTTGAGCGAGTATGACAAGGGATAAATTGTGATGATTGGTCAGTGTGATTCTTTGGGCAATGTTCTCCTGGGAAACCTTGGGTCCTGCCATACATGTGGATTTAACTTTAACACGTACCACCTACCACATTGTTGCAGACCATGTACACCCTTTCATGGAAACGGTATTCCCTGCTGGCTGTGCCCTGTTTCAGCAGGATAATGCGCCCTGCCACAAAACAAAAATTGGTTCAGGAATGATTTGAGGAGCACAACAATGTGTTTAAGGTGTTGACTTAGCCTCCAAATTCTCCAGATCTCAATCCAATCGAGCATCTGTGGGATGTGCTGAACAAACAAGTCCGATCCATGGAGGCCCCACCTCGCAACTTACAGGACTTAAAGGCTCTGCTGCTAACATCTTGATGCCTGATACCAAAGCACACCTTCAGGGGTCTAGTGGAGTCCATGCCTTGACGGGTCAAGGCTGTTTTGGCAGCAAAAGGGGGAACAACACAATATTTGGAAGGTGCTTATAATGTTATGCCTGATCGGTGTATAGCAATTGCTATATATCAGGGCTGTCAAAACTGACGTTAACGCATGCAATTTCAGTTTAACACAATAAAAATATTTAACGCAATTAACACAGCATCCGTTTTTTTCCGTCATCCTTTGGCTGACCAAAAATGTATGCACCTCTTGATGGAAATTATATCACAACATTTATTTCAATCAAGAGGTGCATACATTTTTGGTCAAGATCTTGTATTGACTATGCAAGAGTTGTGTACTCCAGCACATTCTAAGACTTTCAATGAATTTAAGGTCTGGATTCAGAAGTGCTAATTAATGCATGAAAATGATTCTTCATGCTCCCTCCCAATCATTCTTTCACAATTTGAGCCTGATGAATCTTTACATTTGTCATCCTGAAATATGGCCATGATGTGTCTTTCTACACGGTTGTTTAAGAAATGAAAAGCTACATCAATTAAGGTTAGAAGAACTGTTGCCAAACATATAACATGCTAGAAACATAATTATCACTGCAATAATGATACAATCATAGGCTCTTAAGCATTTGCCTATTTAAATCCAAACAAAACAGTATGTCAGCTTTAGTATTGTCAGCTATACAACTGCAATAAAATACAAGTCACTTTTAGTGCGAGCAATAACATTTGATTCAATAAAAAAAGTTTGGTTTACTTTTAATTAAGCCCTTTCATAGGCTGTTTGTTTGTCTTTATTTGTGACTTGTGGCCAGCATAAATACCTTTGTGTGTTTGTGCATGTTGAAAAAGAAACCATGACTTGGTGTGGCTTGATTGATGGCGGTCCTACGTTGCCAATTATTAGTGCACATAAAAGGATGCTGTTGTGTTCTGCTTCATCCAGCAGACCCCAGCCAGAGGTCAGTACCTAAATGTGCGGGTATCAGCCTCTGCCTACATCACCACATCTTGATGTATGAGTGCTAAGCTACAAATTAAACGTGCTCCGACCTTTTAGGGGTACTTGCTCAACAGGACGCCATTTGGGCTAATTTCTCCATGCGATTTAGACAAAAAGCCACTATGTTGCCTGCTGTAATTACTTTGTGTACACACATCTGGATTTGGGTTTCCAGATGCAACAAGCCTTCCAAAAAAAGGCTTGCTAAAGTCAGATGTAACTGTGATGTTAGTTTAAGATAAATATGGAGGGTACAAATGCATATTGCACCTTGTACATGATAAGCATGATTTTGTTCATCTAGGACATTTAAGACATGTTTTATGCTTCTTTTTAGCTAATGCTGTGCCATAGTATCACGTTCATGGTAGAAAATAATTCTCATTTAATTTGAAACAACCAGATTTCAGATCTAAATAATATTATCGTGGCACCTCTATAAAGAGTCTTAGTTGTAGTAATAATAATGTGTGTGTATTATATACGAACGTGTCTGAACCAGAGCAACTTTTATTCATAACATTTCAGAGGGCCACAAAGTTTTACAAACTCTCTTACAAATATTTATAACTTTTATTGATAGATTACTTGTACAAGATGTACATTCTTTTTTTAGTGAAACAACAGAAAAAAACTCAATGGCGAATCATGTTTGGGCATGCTTGCATATGCAATATGATGGGATACAACAAATTCCTTGGAGCATCAAGAAAATCTCAACACAAAATTTCATCCACCATCCCTGAAATGTTTGTAAACTCAAACACGCTACATTTTAGTCAAACAAATGTACTGCAGTCACACGTTTGCGTAAAACTGTTGCAAATGTTAACATTTAAAAAATATATAAAAATAAATGCAAAGCCATGTAAATATGTACACTTGAAATTCGACTATTTAACATTTATAAACTTTCAGATAAAATAATAAATAAAATCACCTATGACTTCAATTAAAGAAACAGAAACATTCCTAAACAACCGTAATGGTGAACAACGAAAACAGCCCACAATGTAGCGTTTATTGTTAGAGGTAGACCTGACTGAGATCTACTACTGTAGTTCAAAGGCAATTGATGTCTGAACTGGCAATTTGTTTCATAGTACGGTTATGGAAAAATACTGTTTTTGTTACATTAGTAACAAATTCTTGAGCGTACTGTATTCAATTTTATGTTTTCCGGACATCTTATTGTTGATATGGGAAAAAACTGTGTATGCAGTTGCTAAAACGCATGTCATACTGTAAATGATTTTGGAGCATTAAATGAAATAAATCTACCTAATAGAATAATGTGATCAAATTGTTGTCTTTGGTGGATTTATGTTAAAAACCAGACGTGTTTATGACCCATGAACCTAGAGCATTTTTGTACAGTGTCAAATGAACTTCTTCCTTGTCTGCTTCAAGGTGATATCTCTTTAAATGCACGTGTACAAAACTATATTTGAATACCATTGAACTTCGGGGAGTTATGGCACATTGCAAATGAGTCAGCAAATTATCTTTTACACAGCTTTTAAAGATGTGTTTGTGGCGAAGAACTTTCAACACATCGACATCAGTGCCAAAAACCCAACAGCTTAAAAATCATTGTTTAATTAGCAAACATCAACCGCTATATTACGCTTTCCATATTTACAGTATTGCACTTAACTGCACATAATTGCATTTCAGTTAAACTGATGTTTCTTAAAATGTTAAATTACAAAGTTGCAGTTACTGTTTATCCTTTTTGAAACAAACAAAACAAAGTGATTTTAAATGCATTTCAGCGAAACGAAAGCCAAATTTGTTTCCCCCTTACATAAAAGTAGTATATCTTGCATTAAGGATTGTAAACGCCTTAATACAAGACCTGAAGTGCAAAAGCTAGGTTCACTTCTATTCCAGGACACATCACATAAAAAAGAGAGCACAAAATATGAGAATGAAAGCTAAAAGTCCATACACATGCCCAGAAGGAAATAACAGCAATGCAACATTTCCTCCCAAAACAGAACGAATCATAAGAATTCCACTAAAAACCAGGCGATTGTGCCATTGATGTTATTGCTGTTTCCAGTCTTTGTCCACAGCAGAATGAACAAAAAAAAAAGAGAAAAAAACTAAATAAAAAAATGCAAATAACAGCTTTAGATATGAATTGTAGTGGAGGGTTATCATGGCAGTGATCAACATAGATGTATGTCAGTTACAATGGAGGCCAGCCCCAATAGGTCTATCCTTCATTTGAGCACGTGCACTAGGCAGCGGCACAGTGGTAGGAGCGAGGCAAATATGGCCGTCTCTTTCTTTTCACTTTGAGGTTGAGATTCCAAAGTTTCAGTGTCTGTCCGTAAAAACACAACCTCTAGCCTCACTCTGTGTCTGCCTTTGCTTTTTTTTTAAAGTCTTCTCTCCTAAACGCTGGTTTTCAGACAGACATCCAGACATTTTTGTATGGTCCTGGGGCTGTGATCTGTGCCTGGAAAGGGCTGAGCCAGTGGCCTCCAAGAAGTCCTGCCTGTTGGGCGAAAAGTAAAAGGTGATTCATTGGTATTTAATTACCTTTCTCTACAAGTGGTTTGTTTTGGCAGCTGGTTTTTTGTGACTTTTTTTCTCTCTCTCTCTCATTCTCTCCCCTTACACCCCTTTTTTCTCTTTTGTTTTTATTTTGTTTTGTTTTAACTGTGAGTGTCACGGCCTTTTCACAGGCTTAGTCTTGTGTTAGAAGCAATTATCAGTTCAGAGCAGCAGAGAAGCCCATGGGGGTCAGAGTCCCAGCGCCTCGGCATGTTTTCTTGCCTTGAGTCGCAGGTCGGCGATGCTGGAGTTCTTGCTATTGCTCTTGGCAGCCGCTACCACGGCGGCCGCCGCAGAGGCCGAGTCTGCCAGCGACGCGATCGGTAATCCAAAGGGCGGGGGCGGGAACATCAGATAGGGAGCGTGGGCCGCGAGGTGTGGGTGCAGATGAGGATGGGAGTGTGTTCCGACCCCCTCCAACTGTAACTGAGCTTGGACCTGCGGGGCGAGCAAAAACAAACACGGAGTTAGTCAGCGGCCGTGGGGTCAGCTCGAGGAGCGGCAGGGATCCGCTTTCAGGCTCGGACACCGCTCCAAAGCTTTTCACTAACTGTGTGCTTTCAGTAAAAACACTCACTCACTCACTCACTCAACTCAGTGCATTCCTTTTCATCTGATCTTGAGCTGAATTATGCAATGCGTTCAGACAGCTTAATAGTCAAAGAACTTCCATCAGCTGCAAATCTCAGCATATTAGTTTGATTCGCACTGAATCTTTCCATACAACCTTTAAAAGCTGCAACATCATGTAATCTTAATTATATATTCAATGGCATAAATAAACAATTTCGCACCCAAAATATTCATTCTCATATATATAAATATTTATTCGCATAGTTCCTAGGGGGAAAAAAAGATGTAAGCAGGCAGCATAAAATATCAGGTTGCAGATTCTTAGCAATTATTTCAGTAAGATGAGGTGAAAATTAGACATCCGCCGACTTAAAATGTGACTTATTTTTATTTTCTTTTTTAGTATTCTTCTCATGTATCTTTCTCTGCACAGGGATCATAAATATTTCAAAGCTTTACATTTTGCGGTCCAACTAAAATACAACATCTGACAAGCAGCACAAGTTTTTGACACTGGGAACGAATGTTTTACCAATGTTTCTTTTTTTTGTTTTCCACGTGAATACGAAGCATAGGGAGATTACTTTGAAAGGAGGATAAATAATGTCAGACCTGGTAGTCTTATTTTTGGAAAACAATCAAGTATGAATACAACCTGTCTCATCACAGTTTCTTTGCTACTCACAATTTCTAACCACAGGCCTTCTGACTTTATCCTTGCCACTTGCATTTATTTTAATTAACTCTGTGTGAAAATACTCATAAAAATTAAAGCAGGCCATTGCGCCAGTGTCTCCACGAATCAGTCAAATTGGACTGTGCAACCCCACTTCAGGGGCAGTCAGAACAACAGGTGGTGGACATTTGTGGTGTTCAGTATGCAGTCCTCACGCCTCAGCCCTGCCAGTGCTGCTCAGTGCCAATAACCATCAGTGCGTTATTCCTCTCTTTCATAATCTCTTTTATCTGCCTTCCCCTCGCTGTGCTATTAGCTTAATTATGGCTGCTCTCTCGTCTGGGTGATGCAGACAGTTCTTCACCACCAGATGAAATGTCTCTCGGTCCCTCTTATCTCATTCGTCTCTCATCGGGTCCCGGAGGTGAAAGGTTCGCGCCCTTCGCACGACGCATGGAGACCAGTGTCAAATCAGATTGTTTGTCAAAGACTAAACATTTCTCGACCAATAGCTACGTTTAGATAGGGGCGAGACGTTTACTTCGTCGACTGAACTACACATTTGCATTTGGATGTGTGCTGTTATTGAAATGCAACCATTTGAAAGCACACAATATTTTAAGACTATAGGTCCGTAAATCCTACCTGTTGAAATGGCATTCGGAGTGCGCCCATATTCACGTAAGGAGCTACCCTGCACGCGTCCAGGTGACTCGCGGTGCCCAAAATAACACCTGAATAGAAAAAGAATAATACATTAGCAAAGTTAGTCATAATGATTTATAATGTAGATGATATCACCGTTTACATTTAAGTTTAAAATGTAATGAGTTATAAAATGGCGTGTTGTCAGAGCTGCGGTGCACTGTGGTCTGCATGTGCTCACGACATGCTAGAGCTGTTGGCTCACGAGCACCCAGGTTAGGCTGCTCCGAGTTGGGCCATGTCCCGTAAATTAAATAAAAAATGGCATAAAATAATAAAATATAGCCTAATGTTTACACAAAACATATTTAATAATTAGGTATCTATTAAATTATTATTTAAGCACTTTACCTTTGTGCATTTGATTTTCCTGTTTTCGGCATTTCGCTCTTCTGTTCTGAAACCATACCTAAAAAAGAAATAAAACACGGTTATGCTTTATCGTGTTCACCACCATTCACCCCCAAAAAAAGGTGCAAATTTGTTATAGGCTAGGCCTACTCGATTTTCCACTGGAACCGACATTACAGAGAGAGAGAGAGAGAGAGAGAGAGAGGAGAGGGGAGACAGTGCCGATTTCTGTTGCCTCCGATAATTTGTAGGCTATAGGCTATTAGACTTATTAAACACGTTAATTGCAAAAGCAAGTTCTGTTATTCATTGTTTCACAACTCTTCCTCATAGTTAATATTGCCGTTTTTATTTTATTTTTATTGATTTTTTACACAAATTAACTCTTTATGTAATCTTTGTCAACATTTAATAGGCCTACATTCTAATGATTATTATTTTATTGTTTTTTTTTTTTTTTTTGGTAAATGAAATGATGATATAGCCTACAAGCACCATATTACATCGGTTAAATATAGCTAGGTTACTCTTTTTTATTTTTTTATTAGGCCTAAATAAATTTTCCCCCACAAAATTAATTTTCTGCTTTACATAGGAGCTTGAAAAGGTTGTAAATAATTTTGAACAATGTGAATTTAGGCTACTGTACAGTTCTGTTCAGTTCGCTTTGGTCAGTTCAGTTAAATCATGCTGGCTATTAACGCTGCTTTTTCAACGCTCAGACTCACTCATTATAATTTAAAAGCAAGTGGTCTGTCAACCTGTTTTTTGAAAGACAGTTTTCCATTATTTATATTATTATTATTATTATTATTATTAGTCACTGTGTGACTTATAGTGCGCCACAATGAATGCATCATATTTCAATCTTTGATCGATTGTAATTATCCAGCACTATGCTATAGGGAAAGTGAGCTACACTGGTTTCGACAGTTATTTCTTCATTAAGGACCACTCAATGATGCGGTTCACAAATACCCTAATCTGATTTCCGTTTGATTTTTATTAGAGACAGTGAATAATGACATTTAATTTAGCCCTGCACCAAAAACCGAAAGATATTAGTCGTAATTGAATTACTGCCTTCTCCTCACTGAGGTCTCATAACTTTCAATTAGATTCTTGACAGCTGGTCGGCGTGGGGCTTCTATAGAACAGTATATGGTAGCAGGTTCATATCAACCTCACGTCCACTGCGTTTAACTCAGATGTTTCAGCGAAATTTAAAATGTGATAAAATGCTGTTGTGTGAGGCATTTTTAACGCAGTATGAATTTTTGGTTGCATCAAATCACAGCTCTGACCTATTCTTTGCTCTCCTCTTTTAATCTGATTTCGCCTCCGCTTCTGAAACATTAAAAAAATATCGTGCTTGCAAGCTGTCACACTGGCAAACAATGTTACTTGTTTTCCCATTACATTTTGTAACACAGGGTATGTCACTGTAGGAGTTAAGAGCGAATTGAATTATTCCTAATACATTTTTATAGGAACAGTATATCAAGACAATGGCAGATATTACAAAGATAAGGTTGGAGAAAATGAGGTGAGTGACATAAGAAGGTATCCCCTGCAGCAGAGGTTCAATCTCTTCATTAATTTTAATGATGTGGTTAGATCTTTCTGCAGCACATAAGCAAGTTTCCCTTTGAATATAGCTGCTGCTGCAGGAACTAAAAGGCTATTTCATATCCACACCCACCACTGAAACTGAACCCGCAGAAATCGAAAGATAACAGAAATGCTTTGTGTGTGAGAGAATATAACAACTGTCTCCAAACGTTAAACATCTCGCATGGTGTGATATACAAATTTAATCTTGCCTACTTAAGCAAATGTGTAGGAGGAATGAAGGCCTAGCGACCACACTTACTATTATATTTCAATTGCCAGTTCACTCCTCTACAACAAAACACGAAGTGTTTAACACTTACTTTGTAAATAGATGGCCTATTATTTCTAACTTTATAAACCGATAACAAAAACCCTTTATTTGTAGGCTACATAAGTTATCAGCGTCATAAACTCCTCTGGGCATATGAACACAAACCCCACAAAAGCGCTATTATAGCTAATAGACTTAGTATTTATATTACTTGCTAATATTATATATAAAAGCAATAAACAGATTATGAATAACCTCCGTGGACATTCTTTTTCTCCATTATGCTACGCGGATCGAGCAAGGCATGTTACTGTTGTATTTCCACACGTATAGCTAGGCCTAAACTATTTCAAGACCATGTGCGTAAAGCGATGGAAAATGAGTGACACAGAACCCCCAGTTGACATTCAGGTTATTTGCATTTCCACTAAAAGATGCATTCGTTTAAAAATTAATCTACACGCTCTCTGGTAATGTTTTGAATTATTCATATTTTAAGTCATATTTGATATTTGCTTGTTTTATCTGTTGTAAAATTGTTTTTATTGCCATTTTTTTTAAACTAGAAAGAATTAAAAAAAAAAAAATAATAATAATCAAGGAATTGAATGCAAGCTTACCTGCACGCGGGCCTCAGACAGCCCCAGCCTCTGACTCAACTCCTCCCGCATGAAGGCGTCCGGGTAATGCGTCTCGTCAAATAAGCGCTCCAGTTCATTCAGCTGCTCTAAGGTAAAATTCGTCCTGCTCCGTCTCTGCTTCAGTTTACTCTGTGCGTCCTCGTCCTCTGATTTCACATCCTCCTTTTTGTCTTTGCAGTCGTAAATTCCTGTGAAAATACAACATGAACACATCAATAAAGCTTTATTTCTTTTAAAGCGTGTGTTTATTAGCTTACCTACACGAGTTTTTAAACAGCTTGCAGATGGCGAGAATTCTAATCAAAATCGGCAGACTAAATGCCTAAATCTAATTAATGTGATGTGCCTACACTTTATCTTAAACATTAAAACTATTTTGTGGGCCTATATAAAATCCGAGATGAACAATAACTTACTGCTGCTTTATAAAAAAATAAAAAAACAGACTTGCAATTAAAACCATAATAATTCTCGATATTTTTATATGCATAAATTGTAAGTGGCAGATTCTTAGCTATATTTAAGGGACATAGATAAATAGATCATTCTAAAATTACATTAAGATAATAGGAGACACTAGAAGTTTACAAAGAGCCAGCTTTACACTTGATCCTCATTCCAGAGCATTTTTAGATAATAATAATAATAATAATAATAATAATAATAATAATAATAAAGTGTGTTATTTGCAAGTTTTGGGAATCAAAAGTTACACAACTTTATCTTTCTGCAATAATTAGTTTTCTCTTTGAATTCTTTGAAAAAGGTTTTTTTGTTGTTGTTGTTTTTTTATTTATTAATGACATTTAAATTTCTAGGCCTACTTATTATTATTATTATTATTATTATTATTATTATTATTATTATTATTATTATTATTGAGATGTTGTATTCCAAAACAAACTGTCAATGGGCCTGCCAAGATTGTCGTTAAACGTCTTTCTTCACGGTTTCTGAAGCACAAACACATTTTAAATTAAATATCTCTTACAGATATTATCACCCGCATGCATGGCTCTATGTTAAATGATATTTTACTTTTTTTACTTAAGTGTTTTGTACGTAAAGAGTAAATAAGTGTCTTTAGTCGTTTCCTGGCAATTCTAGGAACAAGGAATAAATTGATAGATCGTTCTCTCAAATTTGACAAGACAGGGGCCTATTGTTTTGACTCTTAATTCCTCAAATGTGAGGACAGACGACTGTTTTTATGCATTTATTGTGATTCTCTTACTTAAAACTGCCTGTCGTGTATTTCTGTTCTTTTACAAAAGAAAGCAGTTCTACACAGCACAGACATAAACGAATCATTGCATCAGCAGAATACAGCTTGAAATTCTCCACTCGCATGCTATAGTTAGCCTCTTAACACAATCGAAATCTTTCTTTAAGATAATGAAAATGACCTCAATATACAGTAATTCAGGTTTCATCGACATTTCAACAACGCCAAACGCATTCGCGCGAAAGTCTAGTTGCAAACGCGCCTCCAGAGAAACACATTATTACACTTTGCGTAAGTGTAACTCACCGTCAGTAGCCCGTGACACGTTAAACTCCTTCAATTTCTCCTTTTCCAGCTCTACGTGCTCCTTGTAAAGGTGTACCGGACAATGGTTGTTGTTGGTTTCTGTAATCTCCTGAAGGTTGGTCTCCGAGTTTCCCAGCTCTCTGGCTCGGGCTAAACCACTCTCCAAAACTTCCCTGTACGTGATGCTCTCTTTGCTGCTCTCCTTGCTTTTCTGATCGAAGGATTTCGACACGAACGCCGTGAGTTCTTCCATGGCTGATTACGGAAATCCACTTTAAAATGAACCTAACGCGAATCTTTGTGTCTGCTCAACAGTGATTTCGGCGATATGTTTGCGTGTAGAAGGTTTAGATCACTCCTGCTGTTATGTCTGTGTTTTTCAGATCACACTATTTATACACGGCCACCTCAGCCCGGCCCCCATCGCCATCATGTCTGGAGTCATTACAGGCGCTTCTGAATTCAACTTTCAGCGGCTTTTCCTCAAATCAATTCTGCACTGGATGGAGTCCCCTTAATTTAATTATAATTAATTAGGATTCCTACAGTGCCGTGTGGTCAATTGGAAATGGGAACCGTGTTTAATTAATTCTGTGATAATTTCACTGACGCAATTAGAGGATATGAATATTGCAGCATGACATTATCAGCTCGTTTTGGTATATTGACGTTAACGTGGACGGAGGCTATCGAGAATTTGCCAATCGAAGAAAGAGAAACTGTTCAAGCGAGAGTAGATGGTGGTAACTTGCAGGGGTCGACCAATTTGCTGACAACTTTTCGATGTTTTTATCGGCAGTCATTATTTTCATTTTTTATTTAACTAGTTTGTCAGCTATTGCCTACATAAGTAGGCTAAATCAAGTGATATAGGCTATTTAAAAAAAGAAAAAAGATAAATTTATTACATGTATTTATATTTTTTATATTATTGCATATATTCATATATAGAATATTTAGATTGCATACATTCATTGTAGGATAATTTATCATTAAAAATTAAGATGATATCGTAAACTGGACGCTTCCATACAGTTGATATTCCATTTGGCTGTAGCTGTGTCCCATAGGCTTATGTGCTTTTATTTTATTAGACATTTAATTTTTTTAAACAATTTAAAAACATTGTTCTCCAAATAGGACTATCTACTTTATGAATACATTTAGCCTAATATACATGAGCAAAGAAAAGAAAACATTTGAACATTTGGTGTGTTTGTAGCACAAAGTGCTCAGGCGCCTTTGCAATAATTGTTTCAGTGTTTCAGTTTAATTGTAGGCTACGTCGGAACTGCACGACGCTAGTCGTATTTACTGTACCACTGATCATAATATATTGTATGTATATATATATATATATATATATATATATATATATATATATATATATATATATATATATATATATATATATATACACACACAAGGTGTTAGTTTATCTACAGACTTTAATAAAAATGGTGTACTAAAATCTTTCAGAATTGAAATGTGTATATATTTTAAATTCTTAAAATGTAAGATAAAAACGATAAATCCATCAGACATAATCATGAGCATTTATTTCTAGTGTGGTTATTTTAAAAATGCATAAGACGCTCGGATATGGTGCTATGATATTATCGCATGCACGGATCAGTGCAGGGCGAGAATAAAAAGGGCAGAATCAAAAGGATGTTATGATCCCCTGTGAATATTGAGCACCGTGGTGTGAAATCGCTCATGTAAACCTCACAGATGACGTGCTTGATAGCGATTTATTTATTAAATCCATCCTCATTTAAGACTGCAGTTACTTGAATATTTTTCTAACACATTTCCATTTAAAGAAATCACTTTTCTTCCCAACGAGATTTTTCTTTTTCTTCTGTATGCTAAAAAAATTAAACTAATAATTCATATTCTCATTATTCAAGCTCTAGTCACTCCCTTTTAAGGTATTTTTTTTTAACTGGCCAATTTTGGCTATATTTAAGCAGTGATGTTGGATGGAAGCTCATTTGTAGGGTCACGTCAAGGGAAGGATAAAGTGTGTCAGGTGCACCTTTGATTCCGGGAGATTCCAAGAGTAAGCTGAAATACCGCTGCTTATGAAGTTGGATTACTCCTTTCTCAGTTGTTTTTATTATAGCTTAGAGCAGACGGGTAGGCCTTAATATTTTCAGCGTTTCTGCTGTGATACCTTCTAGCAGGCCTTTAAAAAAAAACTGTAGCCCACTTTAACGGATTGTAGAACTTCAAAGTGGCTGGTGCAGATGTTCTGAAATTAGTCAGATGCGGCTACACTACACGTGCGGTGCGGTTCACAGTCAACAACAGCCTCTAGGGGATCGATACACAGCCTATATAGGCTATACATACATAGGCTACTGTACGAGGGTAAATCGACAAGTCAGTATGTTCTTACTCTGCCTCAGTGTCACTGAAGTTTAGTAGCAGACAATTCTTAAAGGCGCAGGAATTATATTTCCAATCTCTCTCTCTCTCTCTCTCTCTCTCTCTCTCTCTCTCTCTCTCTCTCTCTCTCTCTCTCTCTCTCTCTGTGGATTTGATGCCGCTTGTGTCTGGATGAAGTTTATTGGCCAAGTAAGAATGCATTTACTAGCTTTAAACATAAACAGCGTTAACAAGTAAACTGTTACTGAAAATCGCTCAGTCACTCATTATTTCATCACGGAGCCTATTAATCGATCCTCTTTTTACATTTTTGCTTGGTAAACGATATGTTTCTTGTTTCGTATTAAACGGCATATTTCATACTTTAAAAAAAAAATCTTGTTCACATATTTTCTGTTATGACTTTAAGGGGTGAGCAGACACAACTAAATCACAATTAAGCTCTAAAAGGTTTCACTGGAAGTGACCGAATTAAGGTCGGACAGGTTGATGGATTACAGTCTATATCTGGGTTGTAAAGAAATAAATAAATCGTCTAGTGAAATGTCGATAACAATTTTACATCTGAAGCCACGGGCGATGTGCGTGCAATTTATGACATCATTGTCTTAGTCAAGAAAAAAAAAATACACACAAACAGACTCTTTGTAAATAATAAACTCAATGGATCAACACATGTAAATATTAGGCCAACTTTCTTTGTCAGTTCGCATCCTACCCACAAAAAAAAAAAAAAAAAAAAAAAAAAATTCAGTAGGCCTACCTATATTTTTATTTTGTCAGATTCAGTTAACGTCAAAAGCAGGCAGGTGGCTATACTGGCACTTTAAGAAATAATTGCTCCGAATTATTTGCATCCCCTTAATCAGACTGAGACAGCAGGCAGGATCCTGCTTCCAGTTATGCAAAACGTAAATGTAATTATGCCTTACTTCTTGTAATTGTGTGATGTTAAAGTTCATCCTCCTCTCCTACCTTTGATTAGCTTTTGGCACATTATTAGCAAATAAACAGCTTTATTAAGTTTGATGCCATTTGAGAGAGGCCCAGACCATGTGGCCCCTTAAAAGTAAAGCAAAGAGCTGTGATGTAAAATTTGTGTCTGTATTGGCACCAGGCCATTTAATCATTCAGCCAGCGAATCAGTCCCCAGGTTCAGCTGAGCTATATGTGTGCCGTGATTCTTCAAGCAACACTCATTCTTCCAAGGGTTAGGCAGCTTGTTAATAAAGTGGAGGGGAAAGGAGACCCAAGACCTTTCTGCGGGAAGTCCAGGCTTACTCTGACAAATGCCATAACAGCGTTTGAACTTGCTCATTCACTCAGATTAATCCCTTATGTTCACGAGACCAATGCGTTCTAAATTCATATTTAAAATGGTGGCTATTTGGTGTTGTTTTGAGCCGTGCTGATTACTTCAGGGTTTAAACCCCCAATTAAGTGCAATGGCCGACCCCCAGTGGCAGACAGTTTTGAGTGTTATGCACAGGCATGTTGGGAAGATAATGAGGTGTAGTTAACCCTAACAGGCTTCCTCCTGTCTCTTGTTACACTTGCTGTAGTTTGCATTTAACCTTAGAATAAAAGATATACAAGGTTAAAAAATGTGCATTTATATGTGCTCATTCTCTTACATAATAAATGATCTCTTTGTGCTCTTTCTGCAGAATTTGTATTTAAAATGACTACACAGATCACACCTCAGATCTGTGACATAGAGGTCTTGAATTTAATTTCTCAGCAGTTATTTCAGTCTGGTGTGTGTTTGAAACCACTGAAGCGAAACGTGTACAAAAATTGATTATCAACAAAATGATGGCTTAAAGCCAAAGGTCCTGAGTGTTGAAATCCTGAAGCATGAGACCACATTTTTCTCTTCCTTTTCCCTCTGCTGCTTTCTTCCCATAGGCTGATGGTATTAAATTGACTTTATCCTTGAAACATAATAATCCACAGAGTACTCTGACAAACCTACTGCCCCGAGCCCTCCACCTCTCCAATCCCACCCCGAACAAGCTCTTCCTGGCTTTTTATTCTAGATACAGCTGATTGTAGCAGCCAGGTTGAGGTGTACGTTTTTATCGTGGTTTGCTGATAACAGAGCCAAACAATTGGCTGCATTGTTGGTCAGAGACAATGTTTTAGATTTGATTCTAACATCACCCCTGAAGCTTGTGGGGAGACTGAGCAGAGCTGAAGCATGTGAGAATTTCTGGAGATTTCAGTCCGGATCAGGCAGCAGCATTTTTTTGTTACTAGCCATTTAGCACTTGCAAGCAAAGTTACAGTCTACTGTAACTAGAGACTGAAGACTATATGGGCAGCTAGCTGGAACATGGAGCAATGCCCTTAAATTCTTAAGAAAAAAAAAAGTTGTTTGTTATACTGACAAAATACTATGTCAGTCTTGCAAGTAATGTGAGTATGAACAGTTATCTCTGATGATATTGGTATATTCTGAATGATACAAGCACCAGCCTCATTCTTAAGTTATAGGAACTTTATTATACAGTATTTAACCGTGAGAACAGCGTTTGACAATGCATACATTTAGTAGCTTGCAGGAAAAGGTCTATTTGCATTTTAATAATTTGAATAGAACAAATATGTTAACATTGAATGTTAAAATCTACTCTGCTGTCAGTATATCCGACTCACCACACCACCAAGTAGATCTTCAAGTGACTGTAATGAGTCGTGTATATTAAACCACGATATGCATGGCAACAACCATGTTGTATCTGTCGGAGGTCAAGCGTGCATGTAGCTTGCCAGCAGAGATGTGACAGGGGAATTTGAGTAAGAGGATCTTTCCTGATCATATCAGAGTTAATAGCTTGGGACCCATGGGAAATAAAATGCCTCAGCACAATAAGCTCAAATCAATACTATGAAAAAGAATTTATGAAAGATGCACAATGTGGCATTTCATCCTCCCATTCACAGATAAGCACCATGCTGACTGTCATCTGAGAAAGCTCAGCTGTTTGTGGAAGTCTGAAGATGTTGGTATGATCATTCTGATGGAGGATGAAAGCAGTGTCTGCTGCTGCTGCCGTGTAATCAGAAAGATTATCCTGGTAAAGAAATTGTGCCAATCAATTTCTATCTGTAAATATAATGGTTATTATGGCTAGACTAGCACCCAACCATAACTTCAAAACCAGCCGGCGCAAACTCTGTACTTGATGTCTATTTGCTCTAATGCAAAATAATAAGATGTTAAAACCAGGGTTGTGGATTTGAGGTCCATGGTTTGTCTAAGAATCAACCTCTTATTTACTCTTGTGTTGATTTGTTTGATTCTCTTGAGGTAAAATCATCATTAAACTAATATAAATCTCTTTCTCTGTCTGTACAGTGGCTTGGTGAATCCAGGACATGCAAAGGATGTAAAGGTAATATAGTTTATTGGAAAATTCTTGTTAAAGAGAGACAAAATTCTGTGTTCCACAGAATAAAGAAAGTCATACAGGTTTGAAATGAGACATTTAGTGATTAATGACAGAATTTTCATTTTTGGGTGAACTATCATTTTTGAGAGAAGTGGAAATTCACCATATCTATTTTCTAAATGCATGTTATTGATCTTAATGTTAAAATATTCATTTTTTAACCATTTATTTTGTTGTAATCAGAACATAATTTGATCTTCCAGTGAAATGACAGACTTATCTCTGGTCATTTAGTCCACTTAAACCCCTTTCTTTCTTACATCTGCTTCTTACATTTCTTACATTCTCCAATCAACAACTGACAGATAGAACCCTGCCCTACATTTTTATTATTTTCCAATTTCATTTCAATCGGATGTACAGTACATCACAATACAGAATAAAAGATTTGTTGGGGGTGGGGGGTTAAGAGTTTTGTTTAATTGGTTAGGACTTCAGTTGGAGGTCCCTGGTTCTAGAAATGTGCTCTGCGCTCTGCGCTGAAAGGTTACATCACAGTCTAGAATCTCTAAAACCTATGTGTACTATTTTAAATGAAACATGCCTATAAAAATCAAGACATACTCCCAAGATACATATTCCCTCAGCAAACAGTCTTAATTAGGCTGTTCTGTGTGGAGTCTATCAACTCTTCTCAGAGCTACTTCTGGCAGACAAAGAAAATCACACATTTGTTCTTGTTTATGAGGTCACTCCGCCTGCAGTCTAGTTTAGAAGCTCGGCTCATTGCATGTGTTGAGCAAATAATCTATGAGGGGAGCGAGGGGTGGTTGTATCTTGTGGTCAAAGCCGAAGACCTAGCAGGCTCGCAGTTGCTGATAGCACACATTAATTTGCTTAATGCGGACATGTATCATTTTCATCTCACTCAACCATCCCCCTGAAAGTAGACCGACAGGATTTCGCTTACAGTAAATGAGCGGTTAAATGTATGCCATCCGCTTCATTTTTTCAGTCTCCGGGTCTCTAGTGTCATTCGGACATTGCCGACTCATTTAGCATGAATACAGACAAGCTTTTATGCCGCATCCTGCACTTGATCAATCATGCAATTAAAAGCAGTTTCAAAACAGCAGCATTTTTAATTTCATCCAGCTTTAGCTAAAGACGTGGACTGCGTCCATTTGTTGGAGGTGATTTATGCACTCATCTTAAGAAGGAGAAGTCACTGATCTGCAGGCTCATTAAGATTAATTAGTGACGGGCTGCAGAGTGGCATGGCTGATGAAGAGGTGCTGGAAATGGCCAGCACTGCCAAGGTGAGGCGAGCAGCTCTTTGGGCTTTTCTCTCTCTCTTTTCGCTCTCTCTTTTTGCTTGCAGCCTGAGGGTTGTGATGGAAGGGGGGAGGGACTGAGTAAGGAAAGGGAGAAGGGAGGCACACCATCTGTAGAGAAGTCCCTCAGCAGAGTTACCAGTCACCCCCATCTGTCACGCTGTGTCCCCCCCCCCACCCCCCCCACCCCGACCCGTCCCCTGGGCCAAGCTATTCAACCACTAACAGAACTGGCACTGGACAAAGATCAGGAGCTCTGTAGCTCACAAACACTGACCCTTTAGTAAAACAGACCTATCTGAAACATTGGCAAACAGGCAGGTAGAACAGACATAAAAGAATTCAAGGAATAGGTCGCCTAAAAAAGAACATCCAGTCATTATTTGCTCATCCTCATGTCAGTCCAAAGACCAAAGCCATATGTTGTTATTTCTAGCGGGGAACACAAAAGGAGAAATTTTGAGGGATCTTTATGCAGCTCTTCCATACAACAACAATTCATAGTGACCACGCCTGTCCAAAAAAAAAAAAAAATCATGTAATTTGTGCACTGCATTGCAAGTCCTCGGATATTTTATATAGATGATATATAGTATATAAAATTATAGTATATAAAATAATACAAAACATCATTACTAACAACAGTTTGAATATGCAGAACAAACAGTTATATACACTACTGGTCAAAAGTTTGAGAACGGTAAGATTTTTTAATGTTTTTAAAGAAGTCTCTTCTGCTCACTTCGGTCTTCAGAGTCACATGATCCTCCAGAAATCATTCTAATATGCTGATTTGCTGCTCAAGAAACATTTATGATTATTATCAATGTTGAAAGCAGTTGTGTAAAAATTTTTTTTTAGGATTTTGATGAATAGAAAGTTCAAAAGAACAGTATTTATCTGAAATGGAAAGCTTTTGTAACATTGTATTACCGTTCAAAAGTTTTGGGTCAGTAAGATTTTTTTTTTTTTTTGGGAAAGAGCTTAAAGAAATGAATACATTTATTCAGCAAGGACGCATTAAATTGATCAAGTGACAGTACAGACATTTATAATGTTGCAAAGGCTTTATATTTCAGATAAATGCTGTTCTTTTGAACTTTCTATTCATTAAATAATCCTGAAAATAAAATGTACACAACGGTTTTCAACATTGATAATAATAATAAATGTTTCTTGAGCAGCAAATCAGCATATTAGAATGATTTCTGGAGGATCATGTGACTCTGAAGACTGGAGTAATGATGCTGAAAATTCAGCTTTGAATCACCAAAATAAATTGCATTTTAAAATATATTCAAATAGAAAAAAGTTATTTGAAATTGTAAAATTATTTCACAATAATACTGTTTTTAATATATATATATATATGTGTGTGTGTGTGTGTGTGTGTGTGTGTGTGTGTGTGTGTGTGTGTGTGTGTGTGTGTGTGTGTGTGTGTGTGTATGTATATATACATTTGTGGCCCTTGGACTAAATGTGGACTAACCTGTTTCTGAAGTTCAGGAAAAAGTTATAGAATTTTGAATATTGAATTTCTTTATAATTCAATTCTCAATTTTATTTTTTGTGTGTGCACATGTGTGGAGCCCATTGCAAGTAACAACAATCTTACCTACCAGTACCTTAGGGCAGTGTCTGTTAAAGAGGACCCAGGTTTTGAAGGGCCAAATGACTGCCTCTCATCTTCAACCTATCTCCTTTTGTTCCAGCAGCCTTCCCACCCCCTGTTAGAGACCAATGCATTCTGAGCCTTCACTTTACTTCTCCACACCACAGAGATGTGAACTGGACAACCTTGTTAGGTGACAGAGGATACTACTGCCCTTCAATCAAACCACCTGTCAGTGTACATGCTGCTGTTTTCCTAAGGCTGTGTACATTCAAGCTGCCATATAAGGTGATTCATTTTACATGTGCTCATAACAAAAGCTGACATCTGTGGTAAGCAGGGAAAAAAAAAGCTAAGGTCTGTGGTCATAATCGCAGAGTGACAGCTAATAATGTGCCGGAAACTTCAGCTGAACAATTGCTTGAGTATATGACAGGGCTACAGACTGCGAGTGAAGTGATCGCAAATGCAACAAAAAATACAAATTTGCACTAATAGTTTGTTAAATGTAATATTGTTTGAGTGCACAGCAGTTTTTTATTCACATAACAGTGAACTCAGCTCAGGCTGTGATGTCCAATTCAAGGACGTATGATTCTTAAGAACTGATTCTTTGTAATGAGCCAGTCCAAATGATTCAAGAAACGCTCTAATTCTCAGCCTTTTTGACTTGAAGGCCCCTCATTGTCCTACACAATTTTTAAGGACACCCCCCCTCCACCCCACCCGTAAGGTTAAATATTTCTGCCAGTATTTCTACTGTAATTATGGCAAATGTGCTTATTTTAAACCTTTTTTTATAAACATAAGCAAACAGAAAGAAATATAATTTCTTAATTTTAAGTCATTCTATGGACCAGTTTGGAAATTTTCTGAGACCCCTAGTGGGTCCGGACCCCCTGGTTGAGAATCACTTTAAAACCATTAACCTGGAACCGTTGATGAATATATTAGATTTGTGAGACTGGGGAAAATGTTTCGTTTTAGGAGCCAATGGTTCCCAAGTCATTTTCGTAGTCTTTATAAATTGGCTAGGAATATATACAAAAAGCTCTAATTTTAGAACATCCTCTCTGTGGACTAAGCCACTGGATACAGTGTGGACACATGATCACGAATGCTATCATTTAATATTAGAAACATTAATGATCGCATGCATGGTGTAAGATAGCAATGCTGAGGAAAAGAAAAAAACCAAGCAAATGGCCCAATGCCTTTCAGCCATGCTCCTTTCAAAAGTTGTTTTCCTGAAAATTAGGCAATTGACTAATGGTGTAAAATGCTGTTAATTAGCTGTACAGAAGCCCAAACAGGCTTTTTTGCCTGTAACTAATAAGAAATCAATTAGCTAATGAATTGGTCATTAAGTGAAAAGCTATCTTAGCCAGGGTATTTTTTAATGATTTTGCCTATGATCCTGTCTAATTGCCGTTGTCATACAGAGCTCTCAGCTTTCAGCATGGCTAATGAAGCTTCATTAGATCATAACTGGCACTCTTGGAAGATTTAGAGGCAAACCTGCTTCCCAATTATTTTTAATTGCTAGACATTCACACAAACAAGCGCTGCACCTTGCAGAACAGGAGAGGAGATCTGGCAACGCCGGTGTCTCCTTCATTACTTCATTTGAAGCGATTAGAGCCATGTGCAGGGTCGCCGTTACACTGTTGTTTTTTTCCCCTAATCTAAAGAGCCTCATCATTTCAAACCTGTGGGTTATTGTGCTCTCCGTCACTTTGATTTGCACCCAGCAAAAAGCTGTTTCTTCCTGCTCCACAGCTGGGGCTGTGTCACTCACACAAATGTGCACACACATACACACGCTGTCTATATTTATTTCACTTATACATGTGTCATCTTGCAACAACAAGAGACAGTGGATTCCTGGCAGCTATGTGTAATTTAGAGAAGACAATGGGCTGTTTTTATTTATCAATAGCCTGACCAAGTTGTCAGGTCCTTTTTTATAGCTTTAACAGAGAACCTTCTCTTAATGTTTTCAGTTTGACCATAACCCTGAATCATATGAAAAAAATATACTGTGTGTGTGTGTGTGTGTGTGTGTGTGTGTGTGTGTGTGTGTGTGTGTGTGTGTGTGTACACAGTATATACACATATGTGAATAATAATTTTTCTTCATATTCACACGCATATTGCATATATATATATATATATATATATATATATATATATATATATATATATATATATATATATATATATATATATATATATATATATATATATATATATATATATATATCCTTTTATAACCTATTATAACCTTTAGCTCCAGTAAGATTTATTTTTAAAATGTTTTTAAAAGAAGTATCTTATGCTCACCAAAACTGCATTTTATTTGAACACAAATACAGTTAAAACGTTAATATTATGAAATGTTATTACAATTGAAAATAATTGATTTCTTTTTTAATAGAATATAAAATATAATTTATTCCTGTGATGGCAACTCAAAATTTTCAGCATCATTACTCCAGTCTTCAGTGTCACATGATCCTTAAGAATCATTCTGAAATGCTGATTGGTGCTCAAGAAACATTTATTATTATTATCAATGTTGAAAACAGTTGTCTGCTGAATATTTTTATGGAAACAGTGAAACCGCATTTATTAATTATGCAACATTATGTAACATTATAAATGTAACAAACTGATCAGGTTTGATTATTTAATCCATCTTGCTCTGCACACACACACACACACTAATCTTAAACAGGCTTTTCCATCAAGCTGCAGAAGAATATCAAAAACTTTGAGAAAAACACTTTTAATGATAGACATCATTCTAAAAAATTATTAAAGCATTTTTTTCATTTAAATATTTTATAACAGCTGTATTTTTATATCTACTGACTCTTTTTCAACTGATGTTGCTAGAGTGTGTGCCAGTGTTTCCTTCACACAACAACAAACACAGTGTGAACCTTGAACAAATGAACAAATGACTCTTATGAACCGGTTCTTTTTAATGAGTCAGTCAAAAAGATTCATGGAAAACTCTCAAGCACTAAAATTTAATGATGTATTATATAAAATGTATAACAATTTTAAATGATTAAAGCAGTGCATGGATTTCAGTCTCCTTTATTTTATAACAGTTGGACTCTTGTGCCTACTCTTTTTCAACACTTTTTCCTTTAAAAGTGAGGTGCTGAGTGCTTGCTTTTTCAGACTGTAGACCAAACAAGGTCACAATTGTTCCACTCTAGGAGAACTTCACTACCCAGCACTCTCTGCCCACTACTGAATTAACAAATATATATCGAGTGAACACAAATTCGTCCCCCTCCCAGTAGTCCGGCTAATATGTGTCTAGTGACATGCCAAAAAAACATGCCTTCAAGGCACTTATTCTTGGAAAATGAGGGCAGGGATACGTTTTAGCCAGTGTGTTGATTTATCGTAAAGCCAACTGACTTGCCCTCACATAGAAGGACGAGAGAGAAAGATGGAGCGTTTTCACCGAGTGGCTCATTTTTGATTGGGGATGAATGGAACACCAGATGCCCATCAATATTTAGTAGTAAACATCACAAACGTGCATCACAATGTGGCAGATGAATGAGTGGTGTGGCAAAGCATTGTGGGTAAAAATCTGCCAACAGCTCTCTGATATGCTCCAACTTCGCAGGTCTACTCAGAATGATTGACAACTTGTTTTGTTGTTGAAGCATAAGGCCATGTATTATTATGTGGTTAAAGCATTTCATTTACAGCATGATTATGGCTTAGGTGAGCTGTAAACATTAATTTTATCACACAGAATAATCAGATAAAATGATCAGGGGAAGCGCTGGTAATGAAACGATCTTACTGTGGTTAGGACTTCTGGAAGGCCTCATTGGCTTAATCCAAAATGCTCTGACTTGAACAGATGATGCATCCTAATTGACCGGTGCAAACAAATTTTGAAGGAAAGGTCATAAATTAAAAGTCTGTTTCATATTGCATTTTGCTCTATTTCAAACTCGATAAACTGGATTAAATCAAATTACGCCATGCATAATTTAACTTATGATTCAGGGGTGAGCATATGTTCATTCATCCGATTGAATCATTTGAAACGTACACAGTAGGGCTTTGGAGCAGCCAATATGGCAGCTGAGATGTGTGCATGTGAGTGTGTGTGTGTGTGCTTGCAAGAGTGCATATATTTGCACAAATATTGAACTCTGAATATGCAGCAACAGGCAATACGTGGAACATTTTTAATACATTTGCATTGGTATACACATACAGCAGTGGACCAATACATATACACATTGGCAGTAGACTAACAATTTTGTATCTAGTGAATGTCAACCCAAAACTAAACTATAATTCTAGGTGTCCAAAATAAATAGTTTTACAAACTGTATTTATATATATATATATATATATATATATATATATATATATATATATATATATATATATATATATATATATATATATATATATATATATATATATATATATATTCTAGAGAGAAAAAAGTTTGGTAACACTTTAAAATATGGTTCTAAAAAGATGATGTAATTAAAATAAATTCTGTAAAAGTATCTGTCTGTCAGCCTACCAAAAATATTTTCATAGAAATGATAATTAATTAAGAATTAGTAATTATTAACAATAAGTAAGTACATCATCTTTGTATGTTTGTCCAGCCTACTGCGGTGTGGACATCTGGGCCCAGCAAGATATAGTCACACATCCACATCCACTCTCTCACACACAAACACTGGCGGGTGGAACACTTAGCCTGGAAGAGGCCAGTCCTCCCTTGCAAGTATTATGTAAATTGAATTTGTTAATTCAGTGCCCCTGTCTCTGGAAAATCTGCCACCAACACCTGCCACGGTTTCAAACGCAAGGACGCAGATTCACAATGACACGGTCTTCATTAAATAAACAAACCAGGTTCCCTATAACAGCATTTGGTGGAAGGCACCATCAATTCTTATACATTTAGATCACAGCAATTGGAAATGACACTGGGGAGCTCTATCAGCCTGTCTCCAGACACATGGGGTGAAGAAGACAGGCTGTGTGACTGTCTGCGCATGCTTTGTGCTTCTCGCCTCACATAGCTTAAGTCGATGACTGACGTATTTTTCAGCCACAGTTCCACTATCAAAGAAACTCTTGTGGCCTTCTGATGCATCATCTAAATTTCATAAAGACTCCGGCGACCGGAGCCCCTCTACAGCACGGCACGACAGTGTACTGTCTGTTTGCCTTTAACTTCGACACCCGCTCTTTGTGCTCGTCTATCTCCTTTCTCCTCCACTTATATTGCCCTAACAGGATCAAGGCGGATCACTGACGTTCAGCATTCTGTGGAAGGAAGTCAAAAAGGTCCAGCACACCAAGGGGAATATGATACTTATCGGTATACAATATGAAGCATATTATATAATAAACTGCGATTAATTATAACACTGTGCTATTAAATGGATAGACACGTCACACTTAAACACTATTTTTCATTTGTTTGTACTGTTCTTTGGCTACTATAAAGTTCTTTGTTACATTTATAGTTTTTTAGTACATCAGTTCTAGCATTCCATTAACAGAGAGAAAGTGAAGCCTTTCTGGGTTCTTTGCAGCACCCATAGGGAAGAGAGAATGTTGTAACACTAAGTGAGTTGTAACATTAGACAAGTGAGCAACAGGGTTGGAACCACTATAGGCATGCATGACTGTAACCCTCCTGATGTGAAGTTGTAAAATATAAATATGAAAGATATTTTGGACAGAAAATAATTTTGAGGTAAAATTCATGTAGTTTTAATTTGATTTGTGATTCTGTTCATGAATGTTAAATGACACAACTGGTATCTTCCGAATCAGCAGGTTTTTTGGTTTAATTTGATGTATAACATCTAGTGTTCAAAGGTTTGGGGTCAGCATAACTAAAATAAATAAATAATAATTGCATTAAATTGATCAATGGTGAGGTTTATATTGCAAAACAGTTCCATTGCAGATAAAGAATCTTCTTTTAAACTTTCTATAGTATTTATCAAAGAATCCTAATCCTACAAAAATATAAAGCACAACATTGATAAATAATAAGAAATGTTTCTTGAGCACCAAATCAGCATATTAGAACAATTAAGAGTTATGGCTGCTGACAATTAAACTTTGCCGTCACAGTAATAAATTATATTTTAGAATATAATAAAATCGAAAACAGTTATTTGAAAAATTGCAATATCTTTCTAAATATTACTGTTTTTGACTTTTGAAAACATAAAAATCTTATACACTGTCAGAAAAAGGTACAGTGCTGTCACTGGGGCGGTACCCTAAGGTACAAAACCGAAAAGGTACTAATATGTACCTTTAAGGTACTAATACGCACTCTTAAAGTACTGATATGTACCTTTTAAGGTACTAATATGTACCATTTAGGGGTGAGTCACTTTTGTACCTTAGGGTACCGCTCCAGTGACAGCACTGTACCTTTTTTTCTGAGAGTGTAGCCTACAAACAATACATGCTAAAAAAATATCATATAGTGTCGTAACATTACTTTCAAATGTTTGTGGACTGGACCTGCAAAGGTTGCAAAAAATAAGATCATATAGAACACATTTGACACAATAACAAGTGAGAGTGACTTTATTTGCTGTAATGAATAGATATGGCATAATAATTGTTTTGTTGAGAAGTACATTTAATATTTGATTTAGTGGTGTTGGTTGTAGCCACAGCACCCTTTACACTTTACATTATAATTTGCACAGTTTTCTAAATGACTTTAGCAGATCTTGTGGGAATATTATATGTACAATTTGAGACAAGTTACAGATGCTAAAAGAAAATGCGTTACTGCTTTCCCTGGTCTCCCTTTTCTTAGATGGTTTTCTGAAGATTCACAGAGCATAATAAGGTTCTCCTATGGGATCAGGCTGTGAAACATTCTGTTACATACTGTTTAGACTGATAAAGAAAATGAGAAACACTGTAAAGCTGTAGCAGATTCACACGTTTGTACGGTGGCTTAACACCTCTGGCCCAAGCTGTGAAACTATGAGCTGAGGTTTGCTGTATGGTTTATTTATTGGCTTTGGCTGTGTCTTTAAACATGACCCTCTGGAGCGGGAGACAGCCAAGACATCCTTAATGTTTTTACCAAATGGAGCGAACAAACCTTTGAAATGGCAGGGGTATTAACACTCTGTTAACAAGAACTAATGACAGACTACAGTGTTATTACAACTTAGGCCTTTTTGAGGATGTATAGAAACACAGCATCACAAACTCTTACTTTCAAAAGGTTCCAGTGATGTCTAGAATAATTCACAAACTCAAAAACATTTTTTGTTTTGTTTTGTTAAGCATAAGAGTTTGAAGTTGTATGGATAATTTTAATTATCTTGTCACCCTAGCCCCCGGTTTCACAGACAAGGCTTAAGCCCCAGATTAAAATGCATGTTTGAGCTGTTTTAACTGAAAGCAACTTGCACTGACATATCTTAAAATGTCAGTGACATTGTTTTGTCTCAAGATGCACACCAGTAATGTTTTTTATTTTTTATTAATTAAATGTCCTAATTGAACTAAGGCCTAAGCGCTGTCTTTGAAACCAGGTGTAAAAGTTTATTTTTTTAGAGTGTGAAAATAAGTTAATATGAAAAAGTAGCTCAACATGCTGTATTTACTTCATTAGGAGACATTTTTGCAAACATAAATGCCTCTGACACCTTATTCTTATAAAGACTTTTATTTACGAAATCTAAACCACCTTGTGGACTTAGCAAACTCTCCCATTGACGCATACTTCAATGGCCAATTATGGAATTATACTCCACCGGAGCTTTTGGGGTCATCTGCTCATGATAGATCTGAAGGAGTCAAATTGATCTTAACTCCAACGTTCTCAGTCCGTCTCATAAACAGCTCAGTCCCAATAATACATGCTGGCAAGCTCAGTTACACTAATGGAGCGGTACAGTGCATACAGATGGTTAAATCAATCATGTGTTACTCTCATCTCATAAACATTAGACACAAACATAATGAGAGAGCTGCAGGAGAATTGGCCCTCGCTATAAAATATCTGTCCATGTATCGCTGTAGCGTGCTGTTTCAAAACAGCATATTTTGATCCTTGTTTGTTTCGGCCTGGTTTGGTAGGATTCGGCAACGGGGCCTCATTTGAGCATTTTTGCTGCATTTGTTTCTGCATAAACGTACAGGGATGTCAAGACATTTGACAGGTTCAGCAACATTCATTGCAATTAAAGGTCAAATGACATGCAATCGGAACGAGCTGAACCATCAGCCGCTGTTATAATTTTGAATGGGATTTAACAGTTGCAGCACAAGCGGATGCATCAGCATTTGAGCATTTCCATAAGCGCTCGCGGCTGTCTCGCCATTACTATTTTTAAATGCACTTGGGCTAAATGCCCTGTCACATCATTTGCGTTTTTGCCAAATGCTGCAGCCATTTCCTAAAGGCCATATACTAAAACAAATGCCCATTACCATGAAGTCTGCCTCAATGAGTGAAACTTTGAGTCCTAGACTGAGATCATTGACAGCTTGATGTGAGGAAGGTCAATTGGAATAACAGGTTTGTGCTTTATTACGAATGTAGCGCCTGTGTTTCGCTTTGAAAGCGGGAGTAGGGAACATTGTGTCTGAGAAGTCAGGTAGCAACCATCCGTGCCCGGTAATGAGAAGGATATGCTGAGCCACACATGGCCCAAACCTGTGATTAAGATTAATCTTTTTTGAATATTTTTAACTGGCCGCACAAGCGCGCTGGGCTGACCTGGAGGCAGAGGGGCCAGGATATGTTTTGTATTAAGTTGCAATTAAAGGGTCATTTTGTTGTATCAATATGTCTGGGTATGCAGACATATGGCTGTAACTGAATTAAGGTATTGTTATAATCAGCCAGAGCTTTTAGTTCATATAGGAATATAAATATCTAATAAAGCAATGCATTTGTATATTTATTGTTTATTTGACATCATAGGTATTTGGCTGACATTTATTGCTCATCATTTTTAGCTATACAAACATAATTGTATTTATGTAAATTGTATTTAGGGTGTATTTATGCAGTACTTTTAGCTAGTGAGAGTGGTTGTCTGATTATCCAGTTATTCATTATAGTTGAATAATTATCTGATTTTGGGCCATTTTGAGTTTTTTTTTTTAATTTATTTTTATTTTTATTTTTTTAAAGTACTTAAAGTATTTAAGTACATGTTCAAAATCAATGTAATTGCTTATACAGTTTACCAAAGCTTACCAAAGGTCTAAGACCACGAGTGAATATGCTTGTAATTTTTTTTTTTTTTTTTTTTTTTTATTTATTTAAACATATTATATTATATTATATTATATTATATTATATTATATTATATTATATTATATTATATTTTATATTATATATATTAATAATATTTATATATATATATATATATATATATATATATATATATATATATATATATATATAATTATATTTGCTATTTTGATTATTAAATGTAGAATCTTAAATATTTCTTTCCTATTTGAGCTTATTTCTTTTTTTCTTACAAATCATAAATCTTTATTTATTTCTAGATTTAAATTAGATTTTCAATCTCAGTTTTTCAGTGTGAGCTCAGACGTTTACTAAATTTTATTGTAATATTGTAAAATTAAAGTACATATTGTGTAAAATGAACATAATGGCTTAGCACAAGTGAATGCTTGTATTTTGAATTTTTATATTATATTATTTTATGTTATATTATATTAGCCATTTTGATTTGAGTGTAGAATCTTAAATATTTATTTTTCATTTGATCTTGTTTTTAATGATTTTTCAAGAAATCATGTTTCCAGGTTTAAATCAGATTTTGAATCTGAAATTTGTATATATTTATTTAAGCATACATTATATGTAATAAGCAATACAGTGTAAACTTTGCTCTCTAGATATCGGCATTGACATACGTGTTAACTGTGTATAGGTGTTACTTTTCACAGACTTTGTAGTCTCTGAAATTTCACTTTACATAATAAGAGTTTCCAGCCGCTTAGCCAGTTCAGCCATTGCCGTACTTAAATCACCTCATACACTGGTCTCTGTGGGCTGAAGAACTAATTACAGCTGAGTTTAATCTGTTGCAGTGTACGCCCCCTGCAGCCCTGCCGCCTTCATGCCAATTGGCCATGATGCATGGAGATACACATAGAGAGCAGCTGTCATTTCCTGATCTCTCTCAACACAAACACATAAACACACCCGGTTAAATATTCTTTAGCTTAATCTGGCGTGTCAGTCAGTCTCTACCTTTACAAAGGTAACATGCATTAACGTCAGTCAGAGGGAGTCCCAGAAGCAGGCCTCCCCGTAGCCACCTCACTTTTAAAGTTCCAGCCGTGCCACACGTCACAGCCAGTATGAAGATACAAACAAGATGGCAAAGCGCATCAATCCGCCACTGACTCCCTCCACTTTGATCTAATTCCACGCTTTGCTTTCTGCTGCATGAAGCTGTCAGATTAAGGGCTGTTGTGGAGCCCGCCGTGGCTGTTGAGGCTGACAGCCTGTGTGATGGATTACAGACAAAACAAAAGGGTTATCACCTTCACCGCCAACATTTCTATCCTCTTTGAGAGATCGAGGGAGGAGAATGCCTCTCTGTGCCTCTTTGTAAACTAGCATGGAGGGGAAAGGAGTGCCGCGCTGGAACTCTTCTTCCCCTCTTGGTTCTGGGTCCACAGTGCTTTAGGTGCTCTTGAAATGGCCCTGCTCCTCTCAACATCCACAGCTGCTCACAATGCATTTGCTGAGAGGTATGAGTGGTATTGGCACCTGGGTTTCAGCTAACAGCTAACCCTGTGTGTGTCTGTGTGTGTGAGAGAGAGAGAGCGCTGTACCAGGCCTTTAATGAGAAAAGAGTCATAACCTGTGACTCAGCAGTGGTCAGTACTTCAGTTAATATCCTGTATTGGTGATGAAGTGGCCGGGAGAGAAAGTTTTGCACTGTGTGATACTTGGATTGTGGGTGGAGAAATGACATGCCCATTCAAACATCTTCAATTGGACTTTTCAATGCAGAAACTTGACAATTTGCTTGAAACTATAAATGTTGTCATCATTCGTCACAAATGGAGGTAGTATGAAAATTCATGATGATCACTCCATAAACTGAAATTAAGTTGGAAATGGGCATGGCTTTCTATTCATCAAAGTATGCTGAAAAAAACTAAAATATTAAGCTGTTTTCAACATTGATTAAATTTGCCATCACAGGAATCAATTACAGTTTAAAATATAAAACTCATTTAATTTGTAATATTTGAAAATATTACTGTATTGTTATTCAAATAAATGCAGCCTAATTGAAAGAGACTCACTAAGGTTGTTTTTGAAAGAGACTGAAAAATATAGGTTTGGAATAGATATGTAAAATTGTACCAGAGTACATACATTTTTTTAAATATTTTTATTTGCCACTCTCAAAATAAAGTATCACTACAGTAAACCATGTGACTTTATCATGACTTCACTCCTCCAAAGCTGAAACTACTATCCCATAATCTGCTGACAGGATGTTGCATAATGCCATGTGTGAAAGGGCTAAGATCGAGCTGAGAATGATTTACAGTAGGTAAGGCAATTCTGGTGGTCTGTCTCACATTTATGAAAGCGTTCATTAGTCTTGAGAGAAGCTTTCTTCTCCTGTCCTCCTTCAGGTGAGACATCTGTTATTTAAAAAGAGCAGCGTTTGAAGAGCAACGAGAGGGGAGGAATTGTTATTCCATATTGTTGAGCCACTGACAGAGAGAGCACGGTGTTTTAAAGTAGCAGCGCTGAATGATAATGACAGAGGGAGATAATGAAGGCATTTGATGTGACACGTTCACCAGAGAGATTCAACAAAGGCAGTCAACTGCACTGACGAACCATATTACAGGTCAGTTTACCACACACGCTCACGTTCACTAAAAGCAGACAGCCATGTTTATGTAGAAAGCTGCACTTTCTAGTTATGAGAACCTTAAAATAGTATGCTGGTTTCACAGCTAGTCTCCAGTCAGCAGAAGAATAGGAAAAATATATCAATCATATAAATATATATATATATTTTTTAAAATAATTTGGCTATGTTCAAAATGTAATGCTATTATACTTCACATAATGACTGCTGTTTATTAAAAATAGAGTTTTTCGTTGCATAACGTGTACTACGGCATGTTGTTGTCACATCACAGCAACGAATCATTTTGCAAGTAGTGTCCAGTTGTCTTGTATTAAATATGATTATTTTGCATCCAATTTTGTGTAATAATTTTGTATTGTCTGATCAAATATTGGGTGACGGTGTTAAAACTAACAGGTAATTTATCTCACCCTAATGCTCAAAATAATTAATTGGTTTGAGTAGGACAAACTTAAATGAAACAAATTAGTTCAGTCAAATTCACTTTTATGAGTATTTAGCACTTTCTTTTTCTTTCAAGTTCACAGAACTGGTATATCTTAGGGTTAACTGAAACTGGGCTGGAATTTCTATTTCCCAGCGTGCTTTGCCCATAGTACTTGAAAAGGAGAGTAACTGCTAAAATTAAGTGATATATAATGTTTTTTGAGCAAGATTAATGCTAAGTGGGAGATGTAGTAGTGAATCATGTTTTGTTATGCTAATGTAGAAGAGTTTCTGTTAATGTGGGTTTTTGGAGAGTTACCATCATGGTGACAAGTGGTGCATACGGCTTGGTTTGAGAGCAAGTGTTTTAAATACTTTATTTTGCTGCACTCATTCAGCAGTAGCTGTAACATGTTAGCAAGTTAGCATTTTCTGAATTAGCTTGTTATAGTTAGTTTATAAGTTTATATTAAAGGGATAGTTCACCCTAAAATTAAATTATGAAAATAATCTTGTACTCACCCTGCTGTTGTTCTAATGCCCTAAGTCCTTCTATCCTTTTCGGACCTCAAAAGCAGAAATTTAAAAAATCATAGAAACACGCACAGAGTAACAGCAGAGCTCTTTCTAACCCTTTTGTTTTGACTGAATAATACGGTTTCTTTCTCGCAAAACCTTATAGTATGCCGCCTGAACACTTTCCATATATGGCGTGTCTCACTGTATCATTGCATGATACTTTTGTATATTTTTTGTAATGTTTTAGCCTGGCCACTATTCACTGCCATTATAGGAAGGAGCGCGTGCAGGACTGTTTTTTTTTTTTATTATTTCTGCATTTGAGGTCCGGAAATGAACAATGGGCATTAGAACAACAGCAGGGTGAGTAAACAATGGCTTTATTTTCATTTCAGGGTGAACTATCCCTTTAATAAAAATTTTCACATTGAGGTTACATAAAAAATTTGTATTAAATGTATAAATTAGTGTACTCAAACATTTCAAGTTAAGAACAATTAAAATTATATAAGTACAAAAACTATCAGTTCTGCTTACTTAAACATTGAGTTTATTAACTGATTTTTTTTTTTTTTTTTTTTTTTTTTTGCCAATCACGAACAATTAATATGGTTGTACACCCTTCTGAACATACAGTGCAAGAGAAAATGTATGAACAGGCTTTCTCTGGAAAATCAACCCCCACTGGTGAAGTAATTGAATGACAGATGTGAGGTAATGCTGGGCTGTGCTCATTCTAAGTGATGGGGAGATCACAGTGAAACATGCCAGGTGTTGTCCTTGCATATAACAACTCATAAAAACATGTTATCCGGCACCAATGCTGCAATCCTGTCTTGACAGATGCATTGCTTATAATCTGTGCGTTTAAAAACACACTCCCACTTAAACTGTGCATATGTATATACATTTGTGCATAGAATGGAAGACTTAAGATTGAAGGAGGTCTGAAGTATGTGTAGGTGGGTCTTGTCCAGTAAATCCTAATATTGCATAACTAAATTAGTTACATTTGGTCATTATCAGAATCAGTATGAATTGTTTTAATTTTTACAAGGCAGCACTGTATTGGTATCTTTAAGAATTCTGGTTCAGGAATTCTTCTGTCTGAACCATTGAAAGTTTACCTAAAACTGTTATTTAGCAAATATATTCATTAATTTATTAATTATTTTTGTGCATATAATTAAGGAACATTACAAAACCGACAGCCTTCATAACCAATATCTCATTGCATTGATGACATTGAATTGCTGGCCAGAGTTGTATGACTTAAAAAGTAAACTTAAAAAATAGATCAATCCAAAATAAATGTTTAATAGCAAACATGTTGAAGATCAGCCATTTATTTTGGAACTAACTGTTGTACGTTTTTTATAGCATTTTGTGGTTTTATTTTTGTGAATAGTAATATATAGTGTCTCTAAATTGATATGAAGGCAGAAAAGTGAATTTGTGTCATGGTATATGCTTCAAACTGAGCAATTTTGAAAACTAGTAGCTTCTTTTAGTAGCAGGTCTTGAAAGCTGTCCATGTTATGTCCTGCTGTGATCATAAAACAGGAATAATTTCTCAACTTCCCTAAGCAGGGGTCTGTGTTCACCAAGGCCTCATTGATCCACCTCTCCTCCACTACTCTCTCTCACTCTGTCTCTCTCTCTTCTTCTTCTCCTTCTCGCCCCTTCCCCTCTTGGCTGGCTGTGAACTCCAGCTGATTAGCACTGACGGGTCCTGGCATCTCTCCTGGGAACCAGAGCAGTCTCATGACTGCCTTTAGATAGAATGATCTAATGGGGTCACACTTTAAGTCAAGAGTCTATTAATAAGAATCAATAAATATGCCATAAGAGATGCAGAAGATGACAGCAGACACCGGAGCATTGTAATGAAGGCAGGAATGGCATGGAGCTGCAGGGTCTTGGCAAGCTAACAAAGTGCAGAGAAATGTATTCCGCATCACAAGGGTGCGTGCGTGCGTCCCTGTGCACATGTTCCTTTGGCCACACGTCATAGAGCACATCCCGAGTTCCTGCACCGCTCACATTAGAGTGTGTCGTGTTGACCTGAACTTGTTTCTGAAAATGTTAAGGTCCCAACAGTGTGTAGCCTATGTAGATGGCATACTTCATGTTAGCATAGTCTCCCTGCTGTCTATTTACAGTAGACCAGGCTCTCCAACATGTCATACGCAGATTTATACTCACAGTTAATGAAATATACCTAATAAACATGGAAGTTGAAAAGCTGCAATTAAGAACCCATTAAGCAGCTTAACAAGCACAGTATTTCCTTTTGAAACAGGAAGTTAGGGTGGGACATATTGAATGGCTTGTCATTTTTTTAAAGGGTACATAACACACACAGTTTCTGCCAATCTCGTGTTAATCTTGAGTACCCACAGCGTAGTATTGCATCCTTCATATCTCCGAAGAGTCTTTAGTTTTATCATATAAAAGACAGATACACTGTACCGATTCTTTCCGAAAACAGCCGAACTTATGAAGGCGTGCCGTGGGTGGAGCTAAAGAGTCACGAGCGTGCGCGCGCGCACGCACGCGCACGCACACACACACACACACACACACACACACACACACACACACACACACACACACACACACACATATGCACTTGCACGCCGATTGCCAACAAAACACAGACATTAGATGCAGTTTCACTCACCACCTGCAGTTTCCGGAAGACCGGGAACAAGCAGACACACTTGCACAACTCTGTTGCTGCTCCAGAAAAACAATCTGCATCCACTGTTTCCTTAATGCTGGATTATTTGGGAAGCTGAACATGGTTATCTTTCCCTCACAACCAAAAACACACTTCTTTAGTGACATTGTTGATTTCGTGGTCTAAAAACAAAATGACAGCGCTGGCGATGGCTTCCGTAACCCGAACGAAGCTCGCTGATGGGAGTGCTCTTGCTCTCGCTCTGGTTGATGTGCTCACATGCTCATCCGGGAAAAGTGCCTATACAAGCAAATCCGCCCTGGATGAAGTCATATAATAATTTGGCATTTTTTTATTTCCTTTTTAATTTTAATTTGGAGTGTATTTGGCACAGAAATACTCCGCCATACGTCCAACTTGTTTTTTTAAATTTTGGCCATGTATGAGAATCCAACTCTTTAACAGTGTAAATAAGTCAGAATGCATAAAATCGCATTAGACCCCACCCCACCCCTTTATACAGGCCAATAGCCTGTATTTACATTACAGTTGTGAACCATCATTTCTTGCTATTGCTATAGCAGGCAGAGGAATACTCTCATTCTAAAGAGCATTTGACTGGATAATATTTAGGAATGCCAATACTGATAAGGCCAATACTGTTAAGCCGATAATTACTTTCATGTTATAATTGATATTTGATAAATGGCAGATATTAAAATGTTAATTAAGAATTAATTAATTAAGAAATTAAGCACTAAAAACTAAAATCAGTCATTTTAAATACTACAAAGGAATTTAGGCATCACAACATTACAATGTACAGTATGAAAAATGGACATTCATTTTAAGATTAGCTAAATATTACATTTAACAGTATTAATAAATGATTAGTGTTATTGAAGATGAACTTTAAGTGAGTGTTACATAACATCAAAGGTCTATATTTTCTAAATGAACAGGGTAAATGAGCACACACAATTGAATATCCAATATCAACTGATACGGATCTCTGATATTGTATGATAACTGATATATTTTGCATCCTTAACAACAATGTGCATATGTCTGTGAGTGCAGGAGTCATTTGTTTGTGGTCTGTATTCCATCTATCTAGCTAAAACACTATAGCATGGCACTAGCAACGTCAAGGTCATGGGTTTGATTGCCAGGAACATGAACTGATAAAATGTATATCTTAAATGCAACGTAAGTCGCTTTGGATAAAAGCATCTGCCAAATGTGTAAATGTAGATGGTCTCAAAGGTAACCGACGTGGATTAAAAGCCACAAAATGGGGTCTTTAAATAGATGTAGGCTACATGATCTGTGGTTTAAGTGGATGCCATTGTTCCCTGGTGGAAACAAAAAGAGTGAGTCTTGAAGATCATTGAATAAATGGGATCTATCATGTAGGAAATATTTCAAGCCTGGACTGTAAGTGTTAGATGATGCTAATATAATGAAGACATCCTCTCAGACAGTCTGTTGTGTTATACTTCGCTAGTTACAGAGGGTGTCTCTTAATTTGGGGTTGCAGTGGGACAGTGAAATAAATCAGGCCCAGCTGATGTGTGTTTTCCCCACGCCCCAGGGAGTCTGGGTAATTGAGCATGTTCACTGCAGCAATATAAAGGCCTTTTAACAGGGTGATAAAACTATCGGTGCTGCCGTATTCTGAGCACGGTGGGAAGTGTGGGCCTAGTCAAATTGAGCACTTGAGTAGTTTAAAAATTGCATCCAAAAATTGTATTAGAGGTTCTGTTGCTGATCCAAAAATAGGGTCATACAATGGAAACGATTCACGACATTCCTGTAAATGGGGGGAAAACAACGTGTTGCGTGCTGTAAGCGATGGGAGCGGCCATGGGAGCATGGGGTGTCTATATGTGTGTGTGAAAGAGAGAGTGAGCATGTGGACCACAGGCATGCATGCCATGTTGAGTCAGTTGAGTTGCCATACATTGGGAATTCGGCTAGCCGGAGCATGCTCTGATGTGAAGCATATGATATTACTTAGGTAGGCATGAAAGCAATCTTTTTAATATCAGACACTTTGCTGAATGGAATGTCAGGGTCAGCAGAGGTGAGGGCCAGCCTAGTGGTAGAAGGAAAAACTATAAAATATTATTCGTCCCTGCCCATTTTATATATAATGGCCACATTAAAGCTTGTGGTCAATGCTGTATAAAAAGGTTGTGAAACTCAAATGTGTGTATAATTACAGTAGCTTCCTAGAAAAACACTGCATTTAGACTAACCCTGTAAATGCTGGTCTGTGTAAAGATTTGCTTTTCCTTTGAGGTGATTAGCACAGTTGTGCACCATTTAGAATTGAATTGAGAATGTCTTCTACATTCAAGTGTTACAAATTTTGAATTTTATTTGAGGTAGCAAACAGGATGCAGAGTTTTAACAAATGGAATATAATTTTTACTAGTTAAACTAAAATGAATGAAAGTTAAAAATGAATCAAAGTCATAAATTGAACTTCAAACAAGGCAAACCTTTGTTTGAAAGTTTTGAAAAAGTATAAAAGGCTGGGAAGTTTGAAGATAGATGGATAGATAGATGTGATGAATTTCTTTGAAATTCTCTGAATTCCAATTCTGTAAATTCCTCTTCCTATCGTTTCATTGGAAATTCCAATTCAGCTTCCTGTGGGATGTGGCCAATTCAATCTGAATTCCAACATAAGAATTGAAATGGAGCCAATTCTGAACTTTGCGCTACCCTGTTAAGCAGCTTAACGTAGAACTTCCGACTCATTTGAAGTGCAAAACATCTTCAAGGTTGACAGATGGGAAATTCTGCTTTGTGTAAAATGGCCCACATGTCTGTCATAACCATAGTAGGGAAAACGAGGCAACAAACAGTTTGGGGGAAACCTTGAAACAGCTACATTCACATCACAGCCATGTTAATTAATGGGCCTTTCATAGGTGCTGGATAAACAGGAACTGGTTTGTATTGGGCAATAGGTAACTATAATGCAATGCATACATGCAATTGTGGTGCTCCAGTGAAATGTGTGTGAAAGATATGCCCTCTCCGTAGCTCTGTTGCTCTGTTCTGCTGCGCGTGCTTGTACCCGTGTTCTGATGTGATGAAAATTCATGAAGCGTGCATGTTAACTACATTACAGAGTCTCCCGAGTTCCTTGACATGAATAAAAAAAGGCCTCATCTTGATGCCTAATTATTTCTGGACTTGACAGCCTTGTAGCGGCCAACGCGTTGTAGGTCACAATGGTTTCATTGGTTTCCTGAAAAGATGCGCAGCGGTAAGCAAACCCATAATTGCCACCCATAATGAGGACATTCCTGGTACACGATGGCCTATAGAACCTCTGGTGCACTCATGCCTCAGTGTTTTTCTAAATTCCAAACATTTCTGTGTTACTTTGAGATGATCAAGCCCCAACTGTTGTTTGTTAGAAGTATCAAAGGGCCATAAAGCCAAAGATGCTTACATAGGGAGTTACCAAAAAAGTGTTTTGATTATCTCTCTCTGTGCAACTGATGTCTTAGGTTTCTGATAATACTGTATAAACATTACTTCTTTACCACAGTATCTTCTGAATATAAGCACACGCTATTAACCGATTTGGTACAGTGCAGATTTATGATGAAAATAGCTTCTACTGGTGAACGCGGTGGTTTTAATTCTGAATGTGTTTTTTATTGCGGCAGAATGCAGAGTGAGGTCTATGATGGACGCCTGTGGGCATTCAATCACAGAGGATGAGGTTTCCCAGCACAGCCAGCTCAGCAAGGCCCATGTCAGTCACATGGCTAATGACCGTTTCAGTGACGGCTTCCTATCAACATAATAAGAAGCACCTGTTAGCGGGGGAGCCCAAACTTCGAGAAGGGTGTAATCAACCCCGGGGGACTGATTGAATCCTTCCTTCTGACGGTGGAGACGCGCATCAGCGCAATGTTGCCTCCGCCCAGGGCCACTGGAAAAGGATCTTCCCGGATTACCCGAGGACGGGCGCGCCGGATGAGCCTTATTGGTTTGTGATTGTTCCACATTAACCCTCTGATTGTTCAAGAAGACATTATTAAAGGCTTCCTGAGAGAAAAATTGCAATCTTAATCATCTCTCTTTCTGCATGACGACTGTAAACGTAACGTAAGGGAAGCCTGCCGAAGTCTCCGTGGAAAACCTGGGATGGCTCCTGGTCGATTAAGGCCATTGTGTAATTTCATGTCTTCCTAAGCACAATGAGCAATGAGATTAAGTTCAATTTGGTCCTGCGCTTGGATTTCCCCACCTCCGTCAAGGCCCGAGCCCCCGCCATGTCAGCCTGAGCCCATTGGGAAATCAGCGATCTCCAGACAGGTCATCCCTGGCCCATGTATATATTCATGGGCTTAATCTCGCATCATTTCTATGGTGTGGGGAAAAAGAAATGCATTCAATTTACACTCTCTCCATTTGCCTCATACAGTACACACAGGGGAGGCATCCATATGTGTGTCTAACATGCTAAGGATTCATTCGGTTAGCGCAAAACGTTTTGGGAGGCAGAATCCAGTTTGTGAAATTCAGCCTGTATGCTTTAACTCAGAGCAGAGCCTCAGTGGGAGTCTGCTGGTTGGAGTGGAAGGCTTCAAGTTGTCTCCGGCAGATGCTGAGTGTGTATTAAACAGATTAATTATTAAAACATGCTTGACAGATGAAAAGTGGGACCTCAGGCTAAAGAGAGAATGTTTATTCTTCTGCCATATACTGTAGTCATTTGGCTCTCGCTCACAAGTTATTGGGCACCTTGTTGAGGATTTGAGGGCTTGGTGTCATATGTGCGACGCATAAACCGTTTGGGGCTGTCCAGACCAGTACGGCTCTGATGGAAAATATGAGGCCCTTTATAGACCTGATTTACTGATTCAAAGAGTCTGTCTGAGGGTATTGTGTCTTGACGTGGTGACAGGATACTACAGTCCTCTCTGGAGTAATATATGGATTGTTTAAATTATTTGCACTATAAAATCTTTTTAGTAGATTTTATGTTGGCATTTTTTATACAGTATGTATTTAATCTCTCATACACAGTTGTATACATTTTTATATACATTTTATCACATGGTAACTTATGAACGTGGCATTGGTAGTGCAATGCTCTGCTGTTTGAGCTAGAAAAAAAGCTAAAATAGCTTAAAGATATAGATAGATAGATAGATAGATAGATAGATAGATAGATAGATAGATAGATAGATAGATAGATAGATAGATAGATAGATAGATAGATAGATTGATAGATTGATAGATTGATAGATTGATTGATTTTCATTTTCATATTTTTCATTTCATTTTCACATAGATCTACTACACTACTGCAGGAAAATAAGAGGGAACCAGAGGGAGAACATCCTCTTTTGTTGGTCTTCATGATAAATTTTGCATGCATATTAACCAGCAGGGATGGCTGCCAACATCCTAAACAGTGGTGATTGCAATTTCTGTTTTATAGAGAAAAAAAGGAGAGATGTGTTGCAAGTGGCTCTCTCTGTTGTGTTTCAAGGCCAAACAGAGCTGCATCTGGCATTGGGTCTGAATGCCACCTGCTCCAGCAAGTCCCTGAGCTTTTCCACCAAAACATGTGACCATGCAAATTGGGAACAAATTATTCTGTCCGAGAACGGAGTGTTTGCTGCAGCAAAAACGATCAAGAAAGGACCCTTCTCCCATTAGACAGCGAAGACATGTGGTGGCAGCCACTGGTTACCTGGCCTCCCTGTTGACAGGGCTGTTGCTGATGGCCCCCAGCCCCCCTGGACCCTGGGGAATGGGCCTCAGATGCAGATGATCACTATTAGGAGCCGGACAGCCCTCCCCTCAGAGCGATTAGCATTCCCCTGGCGTGACCTACAGGTGTAGCCCAGATTAAGTGAATAAATTCATCGCCCTGAGGATCACGGGGCCTGACCCCTGCTGCTGGCGCCTGAATTAGAATGTGTTTGGAGCTCACGGGCACGGCGATGATTGCAAGCTAAACATGGACGGCGGCGAAAAGAGGGGGGAAGGAATGATGTTGATGGCTAAGGTTTATTTGCAAAACTAACTGTTTCATTAGATTTCTCACCCATCCGAGTAAGAATTGACTACATCTTTTATTTTGCTGGTGTGTTTGAGCTTCGTAGGGAGGAGGGGGGGTCGTTTGGTTTTGAGTAATTCAGGCTCATGTTTTGTTTCCTGTAATTTAATCTGAAACTACCTTGTTTTTCTTTCCCCATCAGACTTGCCTGTTCTGTTGACATTTTTCCTGTTATTTGTATACTGCAAAGTGGTCCATTTTCCCCCCATCAAAACCGCTTTTCTCAGTATGTATCAGGATGTCTTTTGAATTTACCTTCAGCTCCTGACAGACTTTAGAACGGGGCGCATGTACACAGATGAGGGGAAGATTCCTTTGTGCCCTGAGCATTTTCGTGAAGGCAGAGCCTGGCTCAAAGGCTGTCAGCACAAACACTGCTGGTTTGCTCTCAGCTGCACTCCCTGTAAAGGTTGAGCAGTTGAAACACACATGGGTTAGCACCATACTCATTATGCACTTTTTCAACTCAGTGTTGATCTTATTCAGAGAAAAATAGCCAATGAAAAGAAACCATCACTGTGTTCCCAAAACAGTGGAATAGTAGGGTTATCACAATGCAACAATTTATGATTCTCAATTTCAATAGAACAGCAGAAAAATTATATGTTAAAGGGTTAGTTCACCCAAAAATAAAATTTCTGTCATGAATTACTTACCCTCATGTCGTTCCAAACCCATAAGTCCTTTGTTCATCTTCAGAACACAAAATAAGGTGACCCCTCCATAGACAGCAATTTAATTACTACTTTCAAGGTCCAGAAATGTTGTAAAGACATTGTTGTCATTGTTGTCTAGTGGTTCAACCTTAATTTTATGAAGTGGCGAGAATACTTTTTGTGCGCAAAACCCCCCAAAAATACCGACTTTATTCAAAAATCTCATCCCGTCTATGCCAGTCTTCTATGCTGTTAATATAGTAAATACAGTGCAGCGCTTTCAAAGCGATACGTTAGAATGCCGGCTTACCATTGGCCGACACTGTTCACAAGAGCACCACGACGCATGCGTGTGATGCTGACGCAGGAGCTAGCCAATGGTGAGCCGCCGTTCTGCCGTAGAACTCGAATTGCTTCACTGTTTACACTAAATCTGACTTAGATTATTGAAGAGAGATTATTGAATGAAGTTGTTATTTTTGTTTGTTTTTTGCACAGATAGATCTTTGCCATCACAGTAGAAAACAGTTTTCAATTGTTATAATGTTTTACAATATTTAGTTTTTTTTTTACTGTATCTAATAAATGCAGACTTGGTGAACATAAGAGACTTCTTTCAAAACATTTTTAAAAATCTGACTGACCCCAAACTTTTGAACCATACTTCTGACAATATCAACTAATTTTCTCTTGCTCTCAAATATTAAACAATCCACATTTTGGCCCTCAACATGCAGTGTAGCAGTAATAGAGACCAGAACTGAACTTAAACTATTTACCAAAAGACTTTGCCTGAATTTTCATAGCAATTTGCCAGGGCATACTTTTATTTCTGCGGTCTGTTGAATGCTGTCACTATCAATTACACTACCCCTGTATTCATTACACCAATAATGAACCCCTTTATATAATCTTTTTCCTGCAGTGATTCATCCTCTTACATGGACAAAGTGATTGTTAGTGGAAAAATTGTGTTAGGAACCCATTTGTCCCAAGTCCAGAGTTGCTGTAGGGGTTGGTTGATGGAACCGAACATGGAGAAGAGGCTCTTAACGCAGCAGATATCACCGTACGTCAGTCATATGGACGAAAGAAGAGATAAATGATACTCTCTTTTTTTACCAGTGGCAGAATGGCAGAACTGACTCTTCCTCCTCTTTTCTGTAAATGACAGTGATTTGCCTTTGCATCTTGAAGAAATCAAACCACTATCCAGCTCTTGCACGCCCTAACAGCCTTTATTTGTGGTTGTTGTTTTTAACTTGTGAGTTGATATCTGTGAGCTATATGTAGAACCGATGTAATGGAGGGAGATATCTTTTAAACCACAGCTATGCTGTTGTTGCGTTGCATCACACATAACTGCATATTTTGGTAGAGGCCCTCGCTGAGAGCAGCTATAAATGAGGGTTAACTGCTAAGTTCACCCCATCTCGTCTGGACTTTCTCTGGATACCACATGGTGACCACAATTTTAAACTGTTGTGTAGTCTATGAAAGGAAGTTGGTTTAATGTCATATTTTATTATTCAAAAGCCAGATAGATGTCTATGGCCTGCAGGGCTGGGCAAAATTCAGATTAAAAGAATAGATCCATCCATCCATCCATCCATCCAATCTAGGAAATAAAGAAAAAGAAATAAGAACGATAAAAGTTACAGTTCTGTTGTATTTATGAACAATAGAACTTTAACTTTTACCGTTCTTATATTTAAAAAAAAAAAAAAAAATGCTGTCTTTGGATCATTTTAAAACAGTTATTCGATAAATGGACACTGACTGAACGATATGTAACTTTTTTTTCAGTGTTTTTTAGTCTGTTTGTGTTGTAATATTTTGTAATGAAACTGATGTATTCCTGCCCATTTCGGCCAGGACACTCCTGCGAAAGAGATTTTTAATCTCAGAGAGTCTTTTCTGGTTAAGTAAAGGTTAAATAAAAAATTAAAAATGAAACTTTTAAGTTTTTTTTTTAAAATATCTATCTATCTATCTATCTATCTATCTATCTATCTATCTATCTATCTATCTATCTATCTATCTATCTATCTATCTATCTATCTGTCTATCTGTCTATCTGTCTATCTGTCTGTCTGTCTGTCTGTCTGTCTGTCTGTCTGTCTGTCTGTCTGTCTGTCTGTCTGTCTGTCTGTCTGTCCAGTAAACATTCATACTTCAAGGCTTTTAAAACTTTCTCAAAACTGCAAAGTGTATTTTGACAAACTTTGTTTTTCTAGTTATTGGAATTACTTTTTTTTACTTTTTTGAATTTTTTTAATTATTCAGTACACTCAATTTTGCATAGCAATTCTGCATCCTGTTTGCTACCTCGGTTCAAATCCAATTCAAATTTAGGAAATTCTTTTGAAAAAGGTTTTCTAATCCTAAATTACTGAGCTAGCTTCCTGTTCAGAGCCAGAATCTCCCAGTTTGCTAGAGTCAGCCAATTCTCTTCTCAATTCTCAATACTCTTGTTATTAATTACTTTAAGCTTTAGAAATGAGACATTTAAAGTGTCATTTAACCCATATCATTCTACATTGGCCTGTATTTATACATCCTCTTATTCCCTGTTGGATTTGGGGCTCTGAACAGTAAACTTTGGGTTTTAGACTCGTCTGGTCCACCTCTTCATATGCAGTATTAATTAAGTAATGATATAGTGGCGTGCTGGAGATTATGTCAACAGAGGTCCATTTATTTCAATAGAACGGGGTGGATTAGTGCAGGTCTTGTCTGCATGCGAAGAAACCGTTTGAGAGCTCAACTGGCCAAAGATGAACATAAGGCCCATTTGCATAAAGGTCAGACCATTTGTGTGTAGATTTCTCATTCAGATCTCACCAGCCATCTCTACCAAGTTTCAGGTACGAATAAAATTGCGCAACAAGAATAAACTGGTGGAAGATGAGATATTAAAAAAGATAGAGAATGATCGTGAGACATATTCTAGTCCCTTTATCCATCTACTTCTTCAGCTCTTGTTATCAAATGATACAGTTGCTCAAGCACAGCGTTTGAATCCTAAGGACCTTAGGGAGCGGATTTGTCTCTCGCAAACCCCCTTCTAACGGGGATTAAGGGGATTAGACACCAGAAAATGACCAAGCGCAAACTCCCCGAGCAGCCTGGGCCTTCTCAGCGCACCCCGTCCGGGGATGGACCTGAGGCTGGTTTACAAAGTTGCTCTCAAAGGCCCTTCTTACCATGACAAAGGGCCCAACAATTCACCGATCCGCCAGAACGGCAGACAATGAACTTGCTGCGGTCCACCCAGCTCATTTTCATCTGAACAAATGGCATTACACTTGGCAATGACATTGTTCTAAATACGAACATGGCGCTCCTCTTTCTTCGCGGAGCTCAAGGTGTCATATTAATTATTTAAATCTGCAGAAAATTTCCAGCTCTATTCCTCCAAGGCCTTACCCAGTGCCAGAAGGTCTGGAATCTGCATTAGTTTTGTTAATTAGAGCTGAAACAAGGCTTTGATCTCAATGAAAATCAGAAAAAAGGAAAACTTCCAGAATGAATTATTTTCTTTCTAACCTATTTTTCTGCAACGATTCTTTTTCCCGGTCTCACGCATGTTTATTCCTGCTGTGTCAAAGTTTGATTTAACTGCAGATAATGGCAGGAGCAAGGTCAAGGGTTTGCGCAGTTAACCAGCTTTATAAGGTCAATGATGCACACAATCACAATGCTACTTGCACTATGATTCTCTTAATTGACAACAATAATTATAACATCGTTTTATAGAACAAAAATATGAAATAATTTTTATTATAATTCATTTTTTAATCCATTTTTGTACACTTCAGTCAGTTAGTCAAAACAATTAGTCGAGTCCTTTTTCTCTATTTCCATCATACATGTTTTCTGAAGCGCCCACGAGCTTGTCAAGATCCGTTTTCTCAATACCTCATACTTTGTTGACTCTCCCTCAGCGAGGGTCAGTTTAATCAACGTGCTTGCCGAAATAAGTGTTTGTCCACTCAGACAGCGTGGCCAATTTGGTCCCGCTTTATCCGCAGCTTAGATGGAGATCAAACTCCCTCATCTCCCGGTTTCCCCCTTCTGTCTTTCAAATCTCTCTGTTTATGTATACCCCCTTCCTCAGCTGCCCACGTAAAGATTTAACGATGGAAAGTGAAATAATTACACTGGAGCGCAGCTAGCCCATGGCACCGGGGCTTGATGTTGACCCTCCGAGCCCCGGAGTCAGCCCTCTCCCAAAGCTCACGCGAACAGGCGTCAATGAATACAAAGGATTGAGGGGATTAGCCCATAAGACATTTGGTAGGCATTGTTCTCTAGCCGTAAATGAGTTTCGCCAGTCGCATGCGGCACGGGCCAAAGTCGGGACATCTCGGTGAGGAATTCTTATAATTAACCCTCTCTCTCTTTCTCTTAGAAAGAGAGAAAAAAATGACAGCTTTGGCCTCTGGATCCTGAATCTTGGACATTAGCAATTGAATAGAGAGCTTTCATACTGTATATCATTTTAATCTTTCATGTTTAGATCCACCAGATGGCTTATTATTAGCAGAGCTGAGGAGAAAGAGAGACAAATGGTCTTGTCTTTTTTAGGTAGAGATCAGCAGGAAAATGGCATTCATATAGGCTGAGCATTGGATAATTGTATATGTGGCTGTTCAGAGCTGCATCCAGCCTCTGCCTATAAATCATAAAACTATTAATAACAGACAGATGCAGGTCCAAAGAAATGATGTGCCGTTTGATAGGGAGCAAGAAATATGGGTTGGAAATGGAAGATATATTATTGCCACATAATGTCATATATCTCATCCCAGTTTTGTGAAATATCATGTAAAAATGGCTTTACTTTTCCCGACAAAATCCACATATTTGAATGTCAACAGTGGAATATGACACTGAAAAAGGTCACTCATTCGTGTAAACACTACATTTAATTTAATGTGAAGATGAAAGTATACTAAAAAAAATGAGCATGCATAACAAATGTATTAATGCATTCATATTTTAGTATTAAAAATGTATGTTTTTCTCCCAAGTCACTTTTATTTGTATAGATTAGGCCATTCATAATTTACCATTTTATTATATTCAGAAGCATTTTTTTATTGCAAGATACACTGGTGGATTCTATGAGCTCTGGATCACTTGGCCCTGTTTGATAATTGAATTTTTCTAAGATCTGGTAATGACATACTTTGGCAGACGTGTAATGGTGTGATGGTATTCAGGGTGGTGTGTCTGGGGGGTTGGGGTCTCTCCTCTGTTTTATTTCATCTCTGTGCACTTTGCATTTGGCTGTCCCGCTCTCCACCTCTCTGTCGGTCCTCCAAAAGGAAACAATAAGGTTTAATCTCCTCCGCTGACAATGATGCATGGCGGGATGAAAAACACTTTTCAGGTGTTGTCATTAAAAAGCCATTTCTCCATAGCCCTGGTGAAAGAAACCCAAAGAAAGGCCCCAAAGTGTAATGCTTTAATACCCCTCAAGCTTTTCATTGGCATCTGCAGAGAACAAGCTGTCGGGATTGTCTTCTCTTTTTCAATTACCTGATCTTTTCAACTTTCTTCGAAATGAAAAACGCACCCACTGCAGAGCTCTGGTGCAGAATCCCCGTCCCTGTTTCCAACTGTTCTCATTCGGTGTGTGTGTGGTGTGTGTTTCACTTAATCAAATTCGTATTGTTTATGAGCTGTTTAGCTAGTTGTTTTGAGCTGCTATAACTGTTTTGTGTTGATTCTATTCTGCCAAAAATTCACACTCGTCAAGCACCAAATGCAAGTAAACTTGGGTTTGCAAGAGGCCGGTAACTTTATTAGGAACCACAATGTTTGGACCGTGATGTAAGAGACATGCATAATTTAAATCAAAAGGATACAAACCATATCCTGAAGAAAACATCTGTTGTGTACCTTGCTTGCACATATATGCTTAATGATGAATGATTCGGTTTATAAGAGCTGACTTTGGTCACTTTAACGTCGATTGGTATAGCTGCATTTTTCAACTTACTTACATACTTATGTCATACTGAATTGTTGGAAATGCACTCCAGTGTATTGTATGAACACAAACTATGATGATGAAATATTGTGCAAAAACAAGTGGTTCTGAATACAGCCCATAAATGGACTACAAACTCAAGGACTTGATGTAACCTGTCAAAACTTTCTTTCACAGTGCGAAACGTAAATGAGCTCCTATGGGCTTCTCACTATTCATTTGTATAAAATCTGCCATTGATATCATCCCAATGCTTCACTGAAAATTAGATGATCAGTTTTTTTTTCCCTCACAAATGAAGGCGAAGCCGGTTACCTCAATCTGAAATAGAATAAGTATAGCTGTTGAAAACGACCTTAAACATAACCCTGAATATATCCTTTAAGACATTTGACACCTGTATCATGGTGAGTGTTTTGATCTGAGTGGGGCAGGTGGTTAGGTGCGCAAAATGTAATCCATGCGAACGGGGCACGCGCTTTGGCAATGAGACGTCGTTTAAGAGATCACAGCTCCGCAAATATTTATGTTACATGAGATGAGATTAAAGCAGAGCTTCTGTGAGAGTGCATGAACTGCGGTACAGATCAGATGAAGAAAATGCCTTCTTCTCTTTGAGCGCATCCATACGAGTTCCTTTATTCTACAAAAGATGCACAGCATTTTGCAAAACAAGTGTGGGTTTACACCCCTGCAGTCTTGCGCCAAAGCAGTTGCATGATGCTTTGGGGCAAACAGTGATACAGAAACCTTTTGATTTCAAAATGAAAAACAAAATGTGTATTAGTGTGTCTGTCTGTTTTTTCCCCCTCCCCTTTTGTGTGTTTGTTTTTTTGTCTGTGTAAGTGTGTGTGTATGGGTGGGTTGACTGCTGAAACTGTATTCTCCCCGTTCCTTTCAAAGACACAAATTTCTTTATTTTTCAAAGCCAGATGCAATCACAAGGGTGCCATGTTTTAACAACTGGTTGAAGTTCAGACTTTCAGACTGATGCACATATCGAAACGCTGATGTGGGGGCGTACAGATGCACGAGACAGATGAGAGACGTGAGGAAGAAAGTACGAGAGCATCTCTCTTCATCTCCCATCTTCCCGGAGTCTTAAACCTTATATACGACCGTTTGAGCTTATTATAGGCGTAATCCTAACTAATGAACATGTGTTTTCATTTAAGCAAGCTTTGTGAGGAACACCTCGGCAAAGTAACGCCTCTGAGTGCGACATCAAACGGCAACACAAATCGCAACTGCACTACTTTCTTTGTAAAGATGCTGTTTGTGTTGGTTTAACGCCCCCGTGTTGTTGTGACTCCGCTTAATTTCCCGCCAAACAAGTCACTTTATTTATAACAGCAAAAGTCTCCAGTGGCTAATTACAGCATGGCTCCTACAGTTAGAGGAACTGAACCCAAAAAATGAAGTGACGTTTTGCCAGTGCTGTATTTGTATCCCGAAAAGGGCCTGTGTCGGAGTTCTGCTTGTTGCAAGTGTTTGGCCAACAAATCACTTTACACAGCTGCATGAAAGTGAGATCACACAGTGGCAAGGTTGCTTCCTACTGTGCCATATTAAGAGGATCTGAAGAGTCTGTGAGAGCAAGACTGGATCGTTGGCTCTGTACCGAGCTCCAGCACTTAGTAGATCATTAGCTGGAGTTTTATTGGAAAGTACACACACTACACTGCACACACTGATATGCTCGTTTCTGCTGAGGTTTGGGGTAGCCATGATGCCGGCCGCCAGATGGTATAGGTGCAGTTGGGTAGTACCAAAGATGTATACAGTATATAATGGAAACAAGGTATCTTACACTCTTAAAAATAAAGGTTACAAATAGGGGTTTTCACAGCGATGCCATAGAAGAGCCATTTTTGGTTCCTCAGAGAACCTTTCAGTGAATAGTTCTTAAAATATACGTTTTTTCTTTGTGTAAAGAGCATTTTGATAATCTAAAGAACCTTTTTCCTCTATAAAAAGAGCCTTTTGTGCAATTGAAAGGTTCTGTGGATGTTAAAGGTTCTTCATGAAACCATCAATGCCAATATTATTTTATTTATTTCAGTAACACTTTTGGTGGTCCCCTATAGACAATCTGTTAGCTATAAGTAACGCTGCACCTATAGTACATGTCAACTAACTCTCACTAGAGTATTAGTAGACTGTCTGCTTATTAATATCTACTGATACTTCATTTTGACGGTACATATCAACATCTTCTACTAACCCTAACCCTACTCCTAACAGTCTACTAATACTCTAATGAGGGTTAGTTGACATGTACTGTAGGTGCAGCGTTACTTATAGTCAGCAGAATGTCAAAGGGGACCACCAAAATTAAGTGTAACCAGTATTTCTAATAATGTAGCATGGCCATTCATATCAACACAAAGTATGATCTGCCATTTTTTTTGCTTGATCTGAGACAGTCACCCGAACTTCTCAAGGTCTACAGATGAATGACTGTGCTGATGACACCACAAAAATACACGCAGTCCAACACTTCACTAGTGGCTATACGTTAGAGAATGCAAACACACTGTAAGTCCATTTCAGACTTTTAGAGCCCTCCAAAAACTGCTACTACACTGGTAAAACATCTACTATAGTATAATGAAATAATTGTAAATTAAATTTTGAATGCTCAAAATCATTTAGCCAGAATTCAGATCTTTTTGAATGGCTGTCACTCTTTGCAGCCAGATGGTGTAGTTACAATAACTACCAGCAGGGGGTAACGAGGGTAGTAGAGTGACTACAGAAAGGCTGCGTTCCACTCCAAATTTTGATGCTCGGATGTGCGTCATTTCTATGGAGCTGATTTATTATTTAAACCCCCTTTTTACTTATTAATTTGTTTTATGCACCATTCATTATGCATATAAGTTGTTGGAGAAAATGTATACAATCCTATGGGTATATGAGCTGTAAAATTACACAAATGAAAAAAATATCAATAGTATAAACTATTTGAAACTAATTTTAAACTAATTGACTGTGAACATAAGGTAGCTACAAGTATTATGCGATTTATTCTCAAAATAATTAATATATCATGCGCTACTGTTAAGCGCGATCTACTGTGACATCACAATCAAGTTGAATTGTGGGATATAGAGCTGCTTGAAGTGTACATCGGAGTAGACTCGCTCCTTTGGTCAAAATCGAGGGAACGAGGGCCTTTCCACATAGACTTCCCTCGCCTACTTGACAAAGTGGAACTCACTTCAAAATGGTGGCAGGGATCCCCCGAGAGGAAGTGCTTAGTTCTTGAGTGTATGTCTAAAAGCGAAGTGGAACACACCCAAAGTTCAGCTATTAATTTAACTATTTGTGTTAGCATGGTAGCATCGCTAATTTTCAAATCGTGTAACTTTTCATTAACAAATCTGTTTTATTAAGAAGCACTGATAAACAAAGCACGATTTGTGTAGCCTATCAATCACACTTTTTAGCCAGTTCTTTAGTTGAACAAGGTTGAACAAATAGAGTGTTGGGTAAAAAAAAATACAATACACACTATAGTTTGGGCTCAGTAAAAGTACCGTGAATCAAATGGTGGTACTGTGCTGCTTTGACATATTATTATATGCACTTGGTACATTTGAGAAGTTTTTGCTATGTCATATAAACAAGACACACACAGCATCTGGCAGTATAGTTCGTTCTCTTTTAACTATAACTATTAATTATAAACATCTATTAGATCAAATTGCAGCTCTTCATTTTTTTTTTTATATTTTATAATTATAAAAACTTCTATGAAGTAGCGTAGATGTAACAGGCTCCTTTAGCCACATAACCCTGTAGTGTAAGTAAACTTTCTCTGAGTGATTTCAATCTCACTTTAGATAGCTGCTTGCTTGCCCTGTACATGAGTGAGACGTTCAGGGAAAAAATTAGCTCAGAGCCGGACTATGTGCAGTATGTGTCATTAATGTGCTCCCAGGACAGCAGCCACTCCTAGTCTCCCGCTTAATGTGTGACATCACTAGCTGGCAGATTCCCATCCCGCTCAGAGTAGCCACCTGGCTGTAGAGAAGCCCAGTCATGTTCCTTCACCCACAACTAAACCCTTAGACACACATACACATTCACAATCATTCCTTTGCCACACGAGGAGGGCAGGAAGAATTGGCAGGCCTGTCCGCCTAACGAGGAGGGGCTCTGGGATCAAACATAGGCCCGCTCTGTGTCCCGCCCCGGTCGGGTGTATGTGTCCGTGGCACCCAGACACCCTGCCAGCATAAGGCGATCCATCAGCTCCTCTTAAATTCCTTGCGTCCCGGCCCACAATCATACACCTGCCAAATTGCTCCTTGATATAGCTATTTTGAGAATAAAAATATGACGGCTGAGATGTGTTTTCCCTGTCGCCGTGGTAACTGTGGCAGGGATGGTATTTAATTGGCCCGGGTTGTCCATTTCTTCTGCCTGAAAAAGACCAAACGGAATAGCTTGCGGAACCCAAAAGCTCTCCCTGTGGTGATTAAGACGCAGAGTTCGACACGTGTGAGATGGGTGTTCGTGCCGTCCGAGGCCCTTAGCCTGGCTTCCACATGACTCAAGCAGGAGCTTAAATCAGCAGCGTTAGATCAACTGACAACTGTTGCTTTCATATGACCCTTTTAGTCTCTGATGAAAATGTTGTGTTTTCATCAGCTCCGCCATGAATACGACACCCCTGCATGTGCGCTCTTGCTCGCACAGACGCAAATCTGCCAATCCGTCTCTGCGCTGGCCCTAAAACACCCTTTCAAAAACATCCCTGTTGTTGGGCTGAATAACAAGCAGGGTGCCGGGGCACATGGGGTTAGACCCTGTGTTTAGGTTATGTCTCTTGTGCAACAGGGCTCCTCCATAATTCAGCACTCTGCTCTCTGCCTAGCTTTCTGTTGACAGTGGCGTGATCAAGGTCCATAATCACATCTGACTTAACCGCGCCAAAAGTCCCGTTTGATAGCGCCCCGGATAGGGAGCTCGCACGCAGGAAGTGGGTCAGAGTTCAACTCCAGTGGCAGGTGTGTGATTTCCCCCCTGAGCGGGACCTGGGGACAGCGGCACGGCCCCGCGGGAGCGGCGAGCTCTGAGAGACGCGCGGGGTCAGGGGTGGGCGGCTCAGTGATTGATTGGACGTATCAGCAGCAGGGTTATTTTCAGTGCTAATCCCTCCACTCGCTACCTGCTGTGGCACCGCATGCCCGCGACTGACTTAAAACAAGTGTAGTGTGCCAGTTATGAGGGATGACATTGAGCTTAAATTAACTGCAGCTGAAGGCCTCCCTCCCACGGATGAAACTCTATCTCTTTCCTAAAGAATGGAAAAAAAGGTTTAATATATTCAAAAGCAAATGTATCGGAATGTGTCATTAGGAACATGCTGCTGTTTTGAATGTGTATGGAACTGATGCAATATACATATAACTGTGGCATATGGTCATCCATTTAGTTCGCTAAATTTACACAAATGCTGCCAGAGACATCTTACCGAGTCATTCTGATATATGCTGGTTTATATCCCTCATACACTGTTAAAAATGAACGTCCAGTTGTTACTGTAAAGAGCTATTCTCTTTCTTCCTAATCCAATTTATCATTATAATAATAAGCATCATCATCATCATCATTCTAAAATATAGACATATTAAGTGATGTAATATTATATTTATTATTTATAATAAATTTAACAAACAATGTTTTATAATTACAATACTGTGATAATAATTCTAAAATAGATATGTAATATTACACCAAAATAATTTTATTATTAAAATTATTATTATTAGTAGTAGTAGTAGTAGTAGTAGTAGTAGTAGTAGTAGTATATTAATTGTACTATTATTAATTTCATGAATATTTAATCACTATTATTATTATTAGTTCTTATTAAATATGATAATTTATTACTGAAGAATAATAATACATTTAATGGATGATCTTCAAATTATTATTAATAATAATAAATATATAAAAATACAATTAGTATGAAAAATTATAAATAATTAAATAATATGAATAACATCTTTAAATAAAACCAGTGCATTATGTTACCACATGAACTGCAGTTGTTGCATGAGTTGCAGATTGAGTATTTATTGTAGATTATATATTTATGGAAATAATGGGGAATATCCTTCAGAACAGTTTGGGCATATATTTATATTTTCTAGCTGCTTTAACTTCACAGTGTAGCCTACCTTGTTTTGCTCGTTTGACAAAATAATTGCAAATTTCCTTGCACAATTGTATTTGTGTATGTCTGTATTTCATTCAAAGCTGTTTGTTTTCAGCTCTGGTTTCAGACACAGGTTGTGGGTAGACACTGTTGTTCTGCAAGTTGTGAGTATGTAAGGATGTCATGGCTTGTTGTCTCACTATATCACATGGTTTCATGTCTCAGAGAGAGGAAGGGTTTGACATTGCACTTTATAGTGACAGTGCACTTTGTGTCAGCAGGGTTTACAAGGCCACCTCTGCTGACCCAATATGACAAATAAGAGATGATATATCTGGCAGAGTAACCATAAACAGACAACCATACCACTTACTAACACCGTAAACCCTGCTTCACCTCCAGCCAGGGTTAGCCAAACCAGAATGTCATGCGTTCATGTTACATCTCTAACCCCAGGATCAAAACTCTAATTCTCTCCCTCACTCTTTTTCTCCCTTTCTCACCCTCACACTTTTTATTTTCTCTCTCTCTCCCATTACCTTGTCAGTTGGGTGTAAAGTCACCACTGCCTGTAGCATGTGTGTGTGTGTGTCTCAAACATGGATGACATATTTCAGCCAGCTGCAGTCACCTGTATCATCAGCCTGTGCCAGAGATATGAACATACTTACATGATATATTGCCTTACACAACATCTATGCTATTCAAATATTAGTTTCTCTCCGATAACTAATTTGATGTTCTGTCTAATGACTAATTTGCCGTTATGTCAGACATGATGATTTGATTCAGAATTAGATCATCCAATCAGGACTCAGTTACATGTGTTTAGAAATGATTGCTTGCATGATTGACAGGATTGTATGTAATGACTAGATTGTATTTACTGACCTGTTTTAGACAGGAAGAAACAGCTTGATTTCAATTAAATTCATATCTTGACAAAACACATTTTTTATAACGAGTTCAATTTATTGTTAATTAATTAATGAATAAACGAGAAATGATTTTTAGTAACTTATATTTAAAAACAATAATGCCAGTTAATTTGCCTATTTTTGTTCCGCCAACAACAAATTGTCCAAACTTAATTTAGTTGTAAAACATAATCTTATTGGTGCAGAGATATGTGTATTTTGTGAAACGTTTGCAACATGCTTTTTATCACAAAATTATTCAAGTATTGAAGATCATAACTGTAAATAAAGCTAAAAGTTTGCTTGCATTTTTACAACATGTTGGACCAAATACAGGAAATGGATAATTTAAGCAAACAAGTGGTCAAGTGCAAAGACTGCAAGTGGGTATTGGGAGTGGGTATTACATTGACTTTTTCATTTCTGAACTGATCAATCAGCATTTTTTTTAAAGGGTCCTATAATGCCCCTTTTACAAGTTATTTTTAAGTCTCTGACGTCCCCAGAGTGTATTTGAAGTTTTAGCTCAAAATACCCAGTGTTGGGCAAGCTACTCTGAAACTGTAGCTTTATAAACTACAAGCTATTTGTAAGTTAAAGTTAAGTTACATTCAAGCTACCCTTTTGAAAAAGTAGTTAGCTACACTACAAGTTACTATCAAAAAGTAGCTATCTACTTTGAAACTACTTTTCTTAATGACATTGTTACAAATAACTGAATAATTGTTAATGAAGAATGTTATAATATTTGGTGTTTCAATCAACATAATGCAATGTAATTATGATTTCAAAGAGTATGGGGTGAATTCAGGTTGATTGGGACACTTTTTTCAGTCATTTTAATGGCAAAAACTGTCAGAATCATATGATTTTGTAAACTATCCGATACACAAAATATTCAAATACAGCCTATATCTCAAACTGGAGTGCGTTTCCCATACAACGACGTAGCTCACTGCTTAACTACCATAGTACGATGTATCGTTGAAGAAATCAACTAGCTAGTCACGACTGTTTCCCGAAACTGTATTGTCACAAATTTGTCGTTCAACCACGTTGGTTAATATTGTCACGCAGGTGGTGGAGTAATAACTTCTTTTATTTAATTAGTTTGAGATCGAATTCATGCTAGACTTTTTTGCTATAAATTACAGACATGGCATCCGAGGAGTAATTCTTATTTTTCTCAATTATTTTGCTTTATTTCCAGATTCAATCATAGGCTCGTTTTTACGTAGACTAGAGCATGTACGCACATGCGCACTCTTCAAAAACTGTGCTTTAAATCTCTTGACAAATTAAAAGACGAAATAAAAAATAGAAGAATAGAATTCGAAATAAAAGATAGAGATTGTACTGAATGTCAGCTTGTACCACACAACTTTGTTATGCTGTTTGCGAATGTTCGTTGGAACGATGGTTTCGGGAAACACCGACTCGTTGAACAATGTTGATAATGACGGAACTTGCGACCATAGTTGGCTAACGATGCTTTTGGGAAATGCACCCCTGGCTGTCAAAGTGCAAAATGGCTACAAATTTAACATCAAATGTATGTAACTTAAATGAAATACTCAGGAGTCAGGATTAGTCTAAAAATGCATGATAAACTCACAGCATATGGAGTGATGGAGTGCAGCATTTTGAACAGAAACACTCTGAGACGGCCATCATGAGCTGCTCGCGTGAACAGTGCGCATTGCTTTACAATTTCTTTTTGTTTAAAATTGTTTTGTTTAAAAGTGGACATTTCAAGCTTTCTATACACATATTTCTCATGCCTGTGAGGCAAGTAGCCTGCTGAGTTTCGGTTTATTTATGAGACATGTTCAAGAGCAATGCAAATGATCACTCCAGCACCTCCATGTCAAGATTATTCTATGCTAATAATAATAATACTAATAATTTGTTACATTTGTATAGCACTTTTCTAGGCACTCAAAGCACTTTACATGGAAAGGAGGACTCTCCTCAACCACCACCAATGTGCAGCATCCACCTGGATGATGTGACAGCAGCCATATTGCGCCAGAACGCCCACCACACACCAGCTGATTGGTGGAGAGCTATTTATTAAATCCAGGCAATTGGCCGATGAAACATTGATTCAAATTAAGATACAATTAATACAGAACAAAATTCACTTTAAAAAAAAAGGCTTTCTACAAAGCTAAACTTAATGAAGTGGTTAGGTTTAGGTTAAATCATTTCTGTCCCATTCCATGTCTTTGACATATTGCACATCTTTTTACTTTTCATAATCAATATAGCCTAGATGAAATTTAAAAATAACATTATACTATTTAAACATAAATATGAAACAAAATATATTGTTTAATGGCTACAACAAGTATAGTAGGCTACAATACAGAGAAATTTCATGTCGGAATGGGATTTGAGCGAACGTTATTTTACCGGTGAGTGGTTCATGATTGGAGCACCTGCATTGAGTGGAATATTGAGCTGAGCAACACCAGTCTGCTTCACTCATTACAGGCTCATTCTCGTCAGAACCTAAAACGGAATGTAGCTTTTGGTCGCACTACACCGCTACTTGCTGGATACAGTAGTTAGCTACTGGAAAAGCTACACTGTTTTAAAAGTAACTGAGCTACTGACAAGCTACGGAAAAATGTAATTAAGATAGTAGCGTTGCTACTTTTAGCTCACTGCTGCCCAACACTGAAAATATCCCACAGACCACTTTTTGAGGGTGAGCAAAAATGCGCCGTAAGTGTCCCTTTAAATGCAAATGAGCTGGTGCTCCTGGCCCCCTTTCTAGAAGAGGGTGGAGCTTCAAGAGCTCTTCTTAGCAGCTCTGATTACCTCAGGCAGACACACTGAAAAGGTCTGAATCTGTTCAGCCTTTTATGTTCAAACCAGAGTCGGACAATGAGGAAGAGACTCACTAAGAAGTGATAACATGTAGAATGCAACAGGACATTTCTGGCAATTTCAACAGGGCATTTCTGTTAGTTGATAGATGTATGTAGCTGATGTGGAGTTAACTATCGTCAAGTCATTGATTAGCATATTCTGTCATGATAATCTATAAATCGCTTGTGTGGGAACTGTTGTAAAATGCACAGAGCCAGAGAATATATGCTGCATGAAGATATAACATGTATAGTTTAGTTTAATTATGGTTATGACTTATGTTGTCATCTTGCTTTTATGACATGCTATTGCACTTGTGTTATGTACTGTATTGCAATAAATGTGAAAAGACAGATGTGACAGCTTGAGCAGACTCCCAAATGAGCTCTTCCTCTTCTCAACATGGCCTCACCCCCTTTGTTTTATGTACATTTTAGGTGATGTCACTAACCCGTGAATAAGCTTGTTGTAGTCCCTACTAGCCGTTTGTTGTAGTCCTTAAAAAGCTATTTCTTTAAAATAAAATATCTCCCTTTGCTTTAAACATTGAGTGTCATAACTTTGCAGATGTTGTTTATGCTTAAACAGCAACATTACACACTGACTAAAGTTAAAAAAGTGAAATCATAATCAACCACCCCTTTAACAAACTGGTTCACTGAATGATCCAATGGTTCACTCATAAAGGCGGTCACTTGGCATAAAAATATAACATGCAGAAAGAGTCACCTGTACGCAAACACAGTATGGAACGCATGAGAATCGGCAATTACTATTATACATTGTACTATTTAAATTATACAAACTGAAAATGTACAGATTTCCGATATCATAAATGCAAGTAAATGAGCACATGACTGCGCATATTTACAAATCAACAATACATACTTGGCCTATCCAATCGTGATGTAGCTGGAAAGACACCGGAAGAAGAAGATACTATTTCTCTAATTGGAATTTAAAGTCAATTGTGCTAGATTTGACAGCAAACCCACAATCTTTAAGTATTGTTACTCATTTCATATACTGGAGAAATTTCTGGTGGTTAGTATATGAAGCTAAATTATGATTGTTATTGGCACAAGAAACCTGACATAAATTCATATAATGTGACATAAAAGCTATGATATGATATCCAGTCCAAGCTATTTATGATATCTATAAATGCTTCTTTCCTTGTTTATATGTTCATCTGTTTCCATTCCTCAAGGCAGCTGAATGCTAAAATCGATCCTCTCCTGCAGTACTTTGCCATCAATAATACGAGTCTGATAATGAAAAGGTCTGGAACCATGTTCAGATTGCGTGGTATTAGCTGGCCTCTCTCTCATCCTCTCATGGACTCAGCAGCAGTGTCCAGAGAAAGTGAGATAGTGGCCTGGCCGAGTGATAATCGATAGCTGCCCGCTCTGCCTGTATTGTGTTTCTGTTCTAGGGTTCTGTTTTAATGTTGCCTTTTTCCCCTCTTTGGCCTCATTAAAGGATCTGGTTACTCTCAAACAGCTTTTAATTTAGCCTAATGATTTTTTGCATAATATAAGAGATATGTAGTAAGCCCCAAGGAGCAGACCCCTATCTTCAAGGTGCCTTTAATGTAAGTGAGCTTTGTGTTTTCATGAGGTTTTATTATTTTTATTCAACTAACTAACATGATATGTCATGAAACAATATGCCATGACATTAAAATCTACATTAAAAGAACACAACATATTGTATAACATTATGTTGGATTAGTAATTGCAATTGGCTACAAAGCATATTTAAACATTGATTATGGTGCAGTATCACTCACATTGCTTTCCCAATAACAATCAAAGGACAATGTTTCAAACTTAATTGCAGTTTGGCCACATTACTAGATAATCCGTCCATCCATCTATTTTTTTATGTATTTAGAGGCAATACAGGACTTGACCAGTGTTACAAAGGGAAAAAAAGTCATACAAGTTTCGAGTGACTTTAGGGTGGGTAAATGGTGAACTTTCAGTTTAAAGCAAATGATGTGCTCTGTGGGAGATTAGACAAACATTCTTTACCTATGATAATCGTGGAAAGTATTTATCAAAGCTACAATAATTTTTTTGGTAAGTTGGATTCAAAATCCACATTCCCCCTCAATTTGAATTGCCATGATTCTTCTGTGTGTAATAGTGACTATATGGAGCATGTGAGTTGTAACGCTGAGACTCGGGGAAGGATGGGCCACGCGTGGTTGTGAGCATTAGTCAAACAGACGGGCCCAGTCCCTGATCATCACTCATCCCCACTTCCTTTGCTCTACATGATCCCTCCCTGTCATTAGTGTGTTTGGCGTAAATAATTTAGCTGTGCACATGTTTGGCGAAGTCTAAACACAACCGACACTCAATGAGGCAAAGTGCTTTCAAGCCCCAGTTGAGAGCTGACACACACACAGAAATGGACTCCAAACAACAAACAAACACACGCGCCACTTCAATCAGGCCCAAATTAAAGCAGGCTCTCAATATTCGCATGCAGACTCATTGATGTGTTTCATGCTTATTTTGGCATGCCGTTATCTACATGCCTCACAGACTCTGTATTCCCAGTCATGCCATCCTGCCACTCAACATGAGTCCTGCTTCTCTCTGTCTGTGAGCGGCACTTTTAGAGGAAATGATGGCTCTCAGCGGACAAAAAAAAAAATCCATCAGCCTTTTTCTGAGCTGCCAGAGCTGAAGATTTGTGTAATCACCAGCGCATGCATGCCGAACAAGGCTATTCCCCGCTGAAGAGCATTGTACAGCGGCAGTGGCGCTACAAAAGATGACATCACACGCAAAGTGGGTAAACACTTCTTGACATGTTTTCAATATGATTACATTAGAACAAGCAGTGTTTGATTGAAAAGCTAATATTCAAGCCATGCAAATCATCAATCACAAGGAGCGCCATATTAATTATTCAATAAAACAGTCTAATTCAAGAATCAATGTTGGGACCGGGAGAGAGACGAGGGGGCTCCCAGCAGTGAGACAGAGGGGGGATAATAAAAAAGGAATAGGGAATTACCCCTGTCTCAGAGCTGTGGCCCCACTCATCCCCAGCTGTCAAAAACAACTGCCGCGCCTCAGTTTCATCTCGCCAAGTTTAAAGATGACTTTGGAAACACTTGATTTTCCCCACCAAACTCGTTAGGTCTTTGTACCTCATTAGTTGCGCTTTTCCCCCCTCTCCTTTCTCCTTGCCTACCTGCCTCTTTACATTTCCCAATTCCTTTTCTTTCCGTCAAAATCATCATTATTCACTCTAACGCCTCACGCTTGCAGTTTGAAGTTTGCAATTGGGGGCTGTGATCTCCAGCAATTACCGACCAGGCCACAATTAATCCCAGGGAATTCATTATTTACATTCCCTTAAACAAACTGATCAATCGGCCCTTCTGTATGGGACCACTATAACGAAGGGGGCCGGAGCTGGCAGGTCTAATCTCATCTAATACAAAGCCTTATGATATATTCTACTGATGTACAACCTCAAAGCTTGTTCTCACCAAACTCATATGGCAGATTTTTGGTGGGGTTGTAAGGGTCTCATCTATTAGTTCTGAAACATGCAATATTGATGTCATAATTGAACCCAGAAGTCCATTCAAAGTTTAAGACCATTAAGGAGCTTAGTTTAGCTTCAGTCCCCTAACGAATATCTCCTGCCTTCATCTGTGATTGACTAGAGTTGAACATGTCCCAAAGCTTTCCTTGATCACACTTTCTAACTTTCCTACATTCAAGTGCTGTAACCCCAAATCCAAGCCGCTGTAAACCACTGTAGCCTAAATATGTTGTACTTAATTTACAGTATTATTGTACAATTACCTATATCTTTAATGACTGCACAGTATGTACAGTAAGTAGAAACTAGAAATGCAAAACCTAGAAAAGCAAAGTTTGTCATTGGAAGGTTTATAGGCCTTATATGGACAGAGAGATGCATGGATGGATGGATGGACAGACAGATAGGTAGGTAGATAGATAGACAGACAGACGGATGGACGGACGGACGGACGGACGGACGGACGGTATTGATTACATGTAATCTGGATTATGTAATCAGATTCCAAAAATGAAGTACTTGTAATTTACCTGGTTTTCAAAGGGCCCTGGTCAAAAAGGGTCATTTAAAGGGCCCTGGTCATTTCAAGGCTTGACTACTGTAATGCGCTTCTGGCTGGACAACCATCGTGTGTGATCCAAGCCTTCAAATCAAAATCAAGTCATCTTTATTTATATAGCGCTTTTTACAAGTCCAATTGTTTCAAAGCAGCTTCACAGTGTTAACAGGAACATAATGCAACAGAATTTGATTCGGCTGTACAGCCGCTCTGGTGAAAACAGTGATGTTATTCGGCTACTTTCAATTGTCATTGGGTTCTAATTTCAATTATCATACTTCAAATGATCCAGAACGCAGCGGCACGTCTTGTCTTCAACAAGCACAAAAGGGCCCATATCACACCTTTCTTCATCTCTCTGCACTGGCTACCACTCGTTGCTCGCATCAAGTTCAAGATTTTTAGATTTTAGATTTCCTTTCTAAAATGCCTTATATACATTCAGAAGGTCTACAGGGTTCGTGAAATTGATTGATTTCACTTTTACGGACATACTCCCCCCTCATGATCAGCGGGTCACCAGTAGAGAGAGTGAGCAGCTTCAAGTACCTGGGAGTAAACATCTCCGAGGACCTGACCTGGACTGCTCACATTCAGACACAGGTGAAAAAAGCCAGGCAAAGACTGTACCACCTGCGCCAGCTGAGGAAATTCAGGGTTTCACCAGCTATCCTGAAAACTTTCTATTTAGGGGCGATAGAAAGTGTTTTAACTCAGTGCATCACAGCGTGGTATGGGAACAGCACCAGTCATGACCGCAAAGCCCTGCAAAGAGTAGTGCGCTTATCCGAGGCGTATCTCAGGGTCAGCTCTCCCGTCTCTGCAGGACGTCTACACCAAACGCTGCAAAGGTAGAGCTACCAAGATCATCAAGGACTCTAATCACCCTGCAAACCCTCATTTCACGCTGCTACCATCTGGTAGCGCTTCCAGAAGCCTGATGGCCAAAACTGAGAGACTCAGGAGGAGCTTCTTCCCCAGGCCATCAGACTCCTGAACTCAGTCACTTAACATCACGTGTGACTTCACTTCAGGATAAACATCGACATACTGACATTGCACTGCACTTTCTGTTCTCGTTGTTACTGTGTAACAACCTGTCATAAACCTGTTTGCACATTATACTCTTTATACATTTGTTAACCACATATTTATAAGTCTACAGTTTACTCACTGCAAAGTCTACTTCAATTATTTTATTCCACTTTATCCTTATTTGTTACCTTTTTTTTTTCTCTTGACTTGATTATTTATAATTCTACAGATATAGACATATATATATATATATATATAGAGATTTTTTTATTTTTTTATATCCTATTTCTATTATAATTTCTTCCTTGTGTTTTTAACTGTGAATTTGCACTGTCCATGGAGCGGACCTGTTTACATTTCACTGCCGGTTGTATATTCTGTATATAACTGTGTATGTGACAAATAAAACTCTTGAATCTTGAATCTTTTAAGAAGATTTTTCTCAACATTGCAACACTGCATATCTAATCAGATCCTGACAAACACATTCATTATTATTTGAATTATCACTTATAGTCATTTAACCATGTATTACTGTCTTTTCAAACACATTAAAATGCACAAATTCATATTTACATGCAATGCAGGGATTCCCCAACATTTTTGTCAGCTGAACCTTTTTCACCCCGAGATTTTAAGTTAAGTTAGGTCAATAATGAAATAAAGTCCTATAATAGAATTAAATTCACAGTTCTCAGATGTCTGTTAATGGTCACATGACATGCAGGTAAACAAATAAAATGTTAGTTTAAAAAAATATATATATTTTAATTTTAAATTTTTATTAATTATTTATTACGGAATAGCTTTTCATGCACTTCATGTTGTTGATAACAAAGAATGGAATATATTTTCTTTCTGTTTGTATTTTTATGTCAATATAGTACAAGATTATCCTATTCAAATCGATGTGATAAATGAGTTGGGTCAAAAGTAATCAAAAATGAGTCAGATTATATTACCTTAAATAAGAAATGTAATGGATTACGTTACTAACTACAATTTTTGTAATGTAATTTGGAATCAGTAATTGACTACAATTTGTAAGTAATCTGTAGGTAGGTAGATCCTTGTTCATTATCCTACAAGGTCAGAATCAGTTGTGATTTTGAAATGCAATTTAGGATCTCAGGGTCCTTATATAAACAAGGTCATTGTCTACGGGAGTGCAAAAAATCAGGACCAGGGGCATTAGTGCGATTCTTTGACCCGCCTGGAGCCTCACGCACAGAGTTGAGGGGCTATGGTATTGCCTTTCAGATGCATGTTAAACTATACTCTCTGACTGTCAACAATCACATGTTTATTAACAGCTACAGCCTCCACTGTATTTATTTCTATAATTATATCCCTAGAGGGAACCTCCATGGCATGTCAGACCTAGCCGCCTGTGGTATTTATGTGAAATTGTTTGTGTATATGAGCATGCACTGTTAAACTGAGCAGCCTGACAATATAAAATGGAAGTGTACAGCTGGACCTACACTGAATTAACATCAGATTCACAGATACGGTATTATGTCATATTTCACTGTCAGACCACAATCCACTGAGGCTCGGAAAGGGCTGGGTTATTGGCTTGCTTCAGACTGATGGATATATAGAACGTTTCAGTCCTTCACAAAGGGAAGTATTGATTGGTGTTGGCTTTGTATTCGCTCTCCATTTGTTGATCAGGCTTTGGGCACAACAGCCGATGCTGGGCTTCAGAAAATGGTCAAGTTGTACAGAGCATGTGGAGGGAAATGAACACAAGAAATAATGCTGATTGAACACTGGTCATTTATATGGACCAATGGAGTTCTGCTGACTTTGCATCTACTTATCTTTGAGATATTTTTATTTTATTTTAGCTAATACATAATAATAACCATATTTGTGTCCAAATGTGAAATATATTTTCTTAATACCACTCCAAGTTTTGATTTCTTTCATGTCTTTGTTTTACAAAAATATATTCATTTATTTAATTGTTTGTTTGTTTGTTTGTTTGTTTGTTCATTTAGACTATTTATTGTTATTATGTATTTTTATTATAATGTAGAACTACATAGCCCATGTCAAAACTTTAATTATTCCCAGTTTAAAATGCCAAGTCATTAACCTAAACTCTAACTTGACAAAAAAAAAAAAAAAAAAAAAAATCACATCAGAATTGTCAACACTTGTGTCTATGTTCCCCAATTTATAAACAAAAGGGGAAAAAACTGGGTTCTCCTTTTCATGTCTGTTCTTGGAAATAATTATAACGAGATGAAAGTGTTTAAATTCTTCGCCATGTTCTCTGCAGTTCAGAAATGTCCCCATTGTCAAAAATGGAGATTGTGTTTTATGTGGCTGTCATCTCCTGTGCTCTCCCTGTCTCCTGTCTCCTCCTCATTCCCACGCCAGAGAAAGGAAGCAGGGATAACAGCGGTAGCTAGAGACGATGAATTCCCTGACAACGTGGCATGACAGTAGAGGAACTGTATTGGCATGTTGATACCATGCCGAGTTCAATCTAAATGCCAGGCTTTCCGGTCTATGCGACTGCATAGAAAACAGGTAGACTTTGGCTGGCGCGGGGAGTACAATTATAAAAAAAATATCTGAATATACACAGTAGGAGGTGTCAGGAGGCCTCAACATTATCCTAACTGATCAAACAAAAGGTCAAAATGCCCAAGAATGAACATTTTGCACCACCACAATGATTCTTTCTTTCTTTGTCTTTTGGTGTGGCATGTCATTTTAATATACAATCATTATTAGAATATTTTTAACATTGTCCACACAGATGTATCCTTTTCTTGTTGAGCTAGCCAGGCAAAACAAGTCGAGGCAGACAAAACAGTGGCAGTGTGTGATGCTGCAAATACAGGACCTGCTTTATATTAAGTGTCACAAACTGCGATGTACTAACATTCAAATTAATCATTTGATACAATCCACTTATTGTATAGGCTACATACATGTTTTTACTTTGTACTTATATATATTTTTTTAAATACCTGCATATAATATGATTACACTGTTGACCCTTCCCTTAACCCTAACCACACCTAGAAACCCTTAATCTTAACCATATCCTACCTCGATAGTTGCAATTAAACATAAACAAAATACTTAAAACGGGCTATGACAGAATTCCAGTAATCAGGCATAACATTATGCGTAATATTGTGGCCCTGGCCCATCAAGGAATGGACTCCATTAGACCCCTGAAGGTGTGCTGTGGTATCTGGCACAGATACTGTTGTTAGCAGCAGATCCTTTAAGTCCTGTAAATTGCGAGGTGGGGCCTCCATGGATCGGACTTGTTTGTTCAGCACATCCCACAGATGCTCGATTGGATTGAGATCTGGGGAATTTGGAGGCTAAGTCAACACCTCAAACTCGTTGTTGTGCTCCTCAAACCATTCCTGAACCATTTTATCCTGCTGAACGAGGCCACAGCCACCAGGGAATACCATTTCCATGAAAGGGTGTACATGGTCTACAACAATGCTTAGGTAGGTGGTACGTGTCAAAGTTAAATCCACATGGATGGCAGGACCCAAGGTTTACCAGCAGAACATTGCCCAAAGCATCACACTGCCTCCTCAGACTTGCCTTCTTCCCATAGTGCATCCTGGTGCCACGTGTCACTGGCCATCTACGTGATGGAAAAGAAAACGTGACCACGCCACCTTCATCCATTGTTCTGTGGTCCAGTTCTGATGCTCACATGCTCACTGTTGGTGCTTTCAGGTGGTGGATAGGGGTCGGCATGGGCACCCTTACTGGTCTACGGCTGTGCAGGTCCATACACAACAAGCTGCGATGCACTGTGTATACTGACACCTTTCTATCAGAACCAGCATTAACTTCTTGAGCAAATTTGAGCTACAGTAGCACCTTGATCAGACCACACAGGCCAGCCTTCGCGCCCCAAGTGCATCAGTGAGCCTTGGCCGCCCATAACCCTGTCGCTGGTTACTGTTCCTTCCTTGGATCACTTTTGACAGATACTGACCACTGCAGCCCGGGAACACCCCACAAGAGCTACAATTTTGGAGATGCTCTGACCCAGTCATCTAGCCATCACAATTGGGCCCTTGTCAAACTTGCTCAAATCCTCACGCTTGCCCATTTTTCTGGCTTCTAACACATCAACTTTGAGGACAAAGTGTTCACTTGCTGCCTAATATATCCCACCCACTAACAGGCGGCGTGATGAAGAGATAATCAGTGTTATTCACTTCACCTGTCAGTGGTCATAATGTTATAGCAAGTGGAGTTACACTGTGCTTAACAATTTTTATCCAAGAATTTATTAAAGACACCTAATACAAAGTGGAACCGGACTCAGAGTTTATGCATTAGTGGTTGGGATTTTTCATTGATCTGTAGGTTACATAATTATATCAGTAGGCAGCGACAAGTAACTGGGTGAGTCTCAAACAGCTTCCTAAGTTGTGAATCAATATATCGTGTAGATGAATTTGGACACTGGTAAGGACCCTGCCTCACATATCGAAGCGGCCCAAATCAAGATTAAAAAGTTCAGAGTCCATGTGGTTTGTGCTGCTCACACTGTTCACACTGAAAAAAACAATGCAAATCACATAAGAGTGAAAGAAATCGTGTCTGGACAACATATATATATATATATATATATATATATATATATATATATATATATATATATATATATATATATATATATATATATACACATCCACCGTTGACATGTATTGGGCTTGAGTTAATTCCGTTTTTTGCCTGCTTTTGAAAGTTAAGAATAACCAAAAAAGATACAGGATCCTGTGATTGTCTATTTTGTCAGGACTGGCTGTTTAAAGCTGTAAAAGTCATTTTTCTCTGTGCAGGGTTTGTGTGAGGCCCTTGTGTTAGCATTAAGTGAATCCCCTGTTGCTGGCTCTGAAGTGGAAAATGTACTGGGTCTTATTTAATAGGAAAATCAAGCAAACTGCTTATAAAATGGCCATTTATCATTCTCTGGCCCTAATTGGTTTCCTGTGTCCATGTGGTGCAGTAAATTGAATGTGTCCTTTCTTTTGCAGCTCAAGCGTTGCGAATGTAGTAATCAGCTGCGTTCAGCTCCAGTTCATATGGGCAGAGAAAATATCAAGCTAAACATGCACAGCACATTCCACTGGCAATTAATGTTCATTACGACTTCAAGGAAGAAAAACAGTCAGGTTGCTTTGTTCAGAATTTTTGGCCTTTATTGGAGAAGTGATGCCAAGCTTTGTCGGGGTATTTTGCATTATTAAATGTGCATGAATTGGCTCTGACCCTATGAACAGTGACCTTGCAAAACTTCAACGGCATATAAGATTATGACATGCCAACATTCACGCTGGAATTTTTATTCTTGTTTTTCATTGTCAAATATTGCCCCAATTACTTTTACAGTACTCTGAGACTTATATCCTAGAATATTCTACAGGTTGTACAAGTTCCTTAGTGTGCCATTTTTTTCCCAGCAGTGCATGTTTAACAGGTGGCACAAATCTCCCCATGCAAAGCTGTGGTGTTTATGTAGCAAAGTTATAATGAGGTCTGTAAGGAGACCTAGTGGGGTGAGCAAAATCCTGGGGTGTCCCGTTGGATTTATTTGGCAATGTAGTCCACATGCACAACACAAAACTTGTGCCACTATTATAGAGGTAATTGGTGGACTTGGTGTGGATAAAGTAATAGGGTTAAAACAGGCCCATGTCCTGCAAATTCCCAGGAATGCCGTGGACTTAGTGAAACCACATGAAAACATAACAAAGCACACGTTCCACAAACTCATTAAGCAGCACCAGCAGAAGTCATTCATCATAGGTCCGTATGAGAAGGCTTCACACCCTTGGCGAAGACTCCAGAGGGAACCAGACGGAGCTCGTAGGTTAATGAAGGAAAGAGGGAGCTCCGGTAAGCCACAGGTTCGGCTCGCTGATGGCCATTCCAGATCAACCTGGCCCACTCGCAGTTCTGGAGAAGGGTATGTGTCAAGACATACAGTACCTCTAGATTAGCTTCTACCATATGCTAGAGTCAGTCTTGCTTTGTCCAGTACAAGAACAAGTTGTCATTTTACAGGTAAGTCCATATGGACTGTGTCTCAAATAGATTACAGGTGTGTATGGAGTTACTGAGTACTTTTACACTGCAGGCAATTATAATGTTTGGAGCTGTCAAATTCATGTCTACATTGGATGTCTCTTTCCTGAGGAAACTGAATATTTTGAAATAGGGGAGAATGAGGGTAGTTGTATATCTCAGTAATAAGGTTTAGTCAAAAGTCAGATTACACAATGGTATGGTTTCTTTAGCAATGGCTTTTATAATGTCAAGGTGGGGCAGGTTAGCATGTTTTAAAAAAAAAAAAAAAACATTAATGGTTTATTAAATACTAAATGTGTTGACTGTAATGATGGCTTGATATTTGTATATGCTACATTTTACATTTTATTTGTTTTGCAAATGTTTTAGTTTCATAATTGTTGCTTAAAAGCCTATAATAATGGCAGGTTCCTTCGTGACAACATGCCCCGCTACTGGTCAGAATGGTAATATTCAAAAGCTGTTTCAAACTTTCCAACAAAAAAAAGGTGCATTTTTTACTGGAGTTTTAGAAAATCGCTATTCTCACAAAAAACAACACACATCATATTTATTTTTCTCATATTAAATTAAAGGGTTGACATTTTTGTATGTTACACTTTACATTTTTGATGTTGTTGAATTGTTTTGGTGGCTTAATAAACTCTATCTGTTTTCTTAACAATGGATATATTCAACAGTATTTTGTAATCAAGACTTGATTGAAATTCACTTTAAACAACAAATGAGAAATAACCAGCCTCTGTTTCTTCTAACTCTATTTTCTATTGATAATATATTTATTTAGATCCTCACTGATTTTCGAAAATCCATATTCTCAAATAGCACTATCGCCCTTTTATTTTTCTAATATTAAATACAATATTTGTTGACAAATTAATTTTTGTATACTGTTTACAGTTTTGATGTTGTCCAATTGTTTTTTTTTTTATGAACTATATCCTTTTTTCTTTTTTTTCTTAGCTTTAACAATTCAACAGTATTTTGTAATCAAGACTTTAAGGTATGTGCTAGAAATTAAATTTCAAAAATGAATTAAAAAGTATGACAACTAGCCACAGTCTCCCCTAACTCATTTCTATGTACAGTGTATATATTTAGTTCCTTTCCGTTTTAGAAAATCCCCATGCACACATAGCAATATGTCATTTTTTATTTTCCTCACTTTTTGAGAGAATCAGATATCATGGAATAAATTAACTCACAAAGTCACAAAAGGCTTGCGTGAATTCGGTTGTTGTTGCAACGTAACTAAGCAGGCTGTAAACACTGCATAAACATTGTTTTAAAATTGGAAAGAACAAACATTGTAAGAGGCATGATGTTGAACAGCTCATGGTTTTCTTGTTGCCCTGCTAGGTCACACAATTTTGTTTCTTTTTACTCTTTTTTTTACCAGCCTTAATGCTAGTTTACAGCCAAAGGGTAATAACTTCAGAATAGGGCGTTCTTGCCATGCAAGTATGAATCTCAACTAGCCAGGGCCCAAGTCCATTGCAGCGTATACTGAATCCTAATGGTCGGCTAAGAAAGCCTGACAGCAATACTTGACATGGGCATTAAATCATTGCCCCAAGGAATCCTCCATCCTGCACCTCCTGACAGGAACACTGTCATCTCTGCCAGGGCATTTCCTATGCCTCTTGACAACACTGGATCTGAATTAGTCATTGCATTAGATGTAAATTGGTGCTGTTCAAGGATAATAATGAGCACCAAGATACATGTCGGTGTCACTGACATGACGCCATTTTGATACTGTCTCCCACCGGTTTATTATGTCTAATGGTATTCAGGCCGCGGCTGGCCGGAAAGTTTATTTTCAGTTTATGCACTTGTATTTTTGTGTTTGTTTGGACACTTCTCGGCACAAAGTGTCCATAGCAGAGCTCTTCTCAGAGGGTCAGTCTGGCAGTGTTTATCCAGCTGTCTGCATGATGGCTGACGGCTTCCCACTTGACATGGTTTGGCATTAAGGCTGACTAGCCAACAAGTCCGACTGCATGGGCAGCTCCATGCCACAAACTGGCATCACTACCACTGAGAGGTGAGACCAGACTGTGGCACTACATTATTCACTGCGGTCATATGATCGCAGCCATATCATTGCTGGCTTATGTTTAAATCTAACCTATAAATCATGCACAAACATACTTGTATTTGTAAAAAAAAAAAAAAAAAAATGCTGTGATATTGTCCCATTGCTTTTTTACTGCACCAAGCTGGTTTACAAACTCCAGTGGTTTATTGTAGATGGCTGTGGGTTATAATTAATTAGGTTCAATTATAACTAAGTGCAGTGTAATTAAGGTCTAATAAATATTTGATGCTATTTTTTTACGATAATCGCAGCCTCGTTAATATGTGAGCAATGCTGAATAATGCACTGTGAAAATCATTATTTCAAATTGTTTTTGTTTTTTTCGTCGAGGGTTTTTCCCCCCATCGAACGGCTGACAGACACACTTTTTCATTGAAAAGAATGAAGGGCATAAACCGATGGTTTGAGCGAGATGGACAACATGTGCTTTATATGGAGAGAGGGAGGTCTTCCTGCCAGACTCCTAATTGAGGCCATTTAGCAAACATACATTCAGGAGGCTGAATGCTGAAGTATGAGCCAGAGGCTCTGTTGAACCATTAGCATGTATTCCCAGTTGCTCAAGTTAGTGAAGAAAAAATAGAGGTCTACCACTGAAATAATGTCTGCCAATTACCGCAGTACATAGCAGATAAGGATGTGTTTTACAGCTGAAAACTGACAAAAATATGCTGGTGAGAGAATCCACCTCAGCACTGGGAGTGGAGACTGTGATCAATATCGGTCAGCTCTGTCCTCTATCAGGCTTATTCAATATTCAGCTAACTATTGTGCACTGTTTTCGTGTTTTAAAGTGCACTGTAGTTCATTAACAGGGTCTTTATAAGTTTTAAGTGCTTTTTATAATAAAATACATAGCGCAAGAAGACGTTCTGCTTGCAAGGCATGAAATCCAGGTGGCCTTGTAGACCGGCACCGTGCTTGGGTAGAACTCAGGTAGAGCGCTGATGAGTTCCTGGGAGCAGTCAGAGGGCAGAACATGACTTTTGTCAGATTCCCAAATGGAAGGGAAAAATGTGTCCAACGGTGAACAAAGGCGATTCGTCTCTACGGAGTTTGCCCCCACATGATTTCAGGTCTAAGTTGTCCTATCACATGTCTGAGTTAATTTCGTGCAACAGTGCAAGACTATGGCAGTTCTGTCAGATTTATGTGGAAGTTGTAGGTTTCAATTCTAGAGATTCATTTCTGCAGGCTAGCACATGAGCACTTGAAAAGCTGTGAGATCTCCCCTTTCAAACATTATCATTCTCCTGTTGTATAGATTTTCCTCCCTGACGGCCGCCATTTGAAGAATTTATTTTTCTCGCTAATTACATGACAATATGATGGATTTTTCCCCCCAATGCGAACGCAGAATCGAGTAGATGGTTCAGGAAGAGGTATGTTCACTCTGCCCTTTATGTGTGCTTTCCTGGTGAATGTGCTGATTGTGTTGCCTTGTTTTTTTGTTATGTTGCTGAGCTTTGAAATCCCATCCTCTTGCGTCTCCTGCTGTTTCCCTGTGTTTTAAGTATCAGTCATACGGGTTAAGTACTGCGCAATAGTGACTTGGATGGCAATGCGTCTACGATGGAAAAACTTGTTCTCTTCCAACTCTAGCACTCTGTGTGAAAAGTGAAATTGACATGTCTTTCAATACATACTGAAAGTGTGTTATTGAAAGAGACATCTTTTATTCTCTAGCTCTTGCATCACATTCACTTGGCCACATGCTCTGATCATTGTTCTCCGTAGGGGAGGAGGAGGAGGGGGTAGGGCAAATTCAGCAGACTTGGTCTAATAAATAAATAAACAAACAAACAAATTGATTGATAAAGTATGTGTTCTAAAGTTTACTTTTTTGGCAGAAAATACGTACAAAAATACTTTTTTCCTCATGGCATCAACAATATTCATCCTCTGTTTTAACATGTGAAATGGGGTCATCACATAAGATAGACAATTATGCATACAGTATAGGATAAGAAGCCTATACACTGCCCAGATTTATCTGCTTATATTAATATTTGAGAATTTTTGAGAGCCAAAAGTTGTCATTGAAGGTGCACTTTTGAAGCTAGTCCTATTCAGAGGCCGCTTTTCTTCATTTTTTTTTTATAGTTTGTGCTGTACACATTCCAAACAACTCCTTTTGAGTTAAAATAATACATAATTTTGTATATGTAACATAATTGCAATGTATATGTAACATATATACACTGATCAGGCATAACATTATGACCGGTGAAGTGGTTAACACTGATTATCTCTTCATCACGGCACCTGTTAGTGGGTGGGATATATTAGGCAGCAAGTGAACATTTTGTCCTCAAAGTTGATGTGTTAGAAGCAGGAAAAATGGGCAAGCATAAGGATTTGAGCAAGTTTGACTAGGGCCAAATTGTGATGGCTAGGCGACCTGGTCAGTCATCTCCAAAGCTGCAGCTCTTTGTGGGGTGTTCCCGGTCTGCAGTGGTCAGTATCTGTCAAAAGTGGACAGAACAGTGTTGAGCCGGTGACAGGGTCATGGACGGCCAAGGTTCACTGATGCACTTGGGGTGTGAAGGCTGGACTGTAGCTAACAATTGGATACCCTTTTGTATATCTGACTTTAGGCTGACCAGTTAAAGCTATATTTTTGTTGGTTTAAAAATATAGTTTTGTTTATTTTTTGAGCTTGTGTTGAAGTTAACCCCATTCAAACTGGCAGCGATGAAATTGCTGGAAGTCACCAATGTTAGCCATAGGCGGCAGATCACTGTCTGCACTCAGCAGTTGTCATATAACATTTGCTGCTACTCAATTGCATAAAGTTACACTTTGCTCATGTCACCAGAAATGGCCAACTCTTGTTGCAGCAAATTGCTGTCAGTGTGAACGCTCCTTTTGAAGTGATAAGAAAAAAGATTGAAATTGATATTTAATTAATTATTCTTGATGTGCTGTTGTTTGCACACCTTATAAATAACACAATTCAAAATTATTAGTTCTCAGAGTAAGGTGTGCAAACAACAACACATCAAGAATATATGTATATATATATATATATATAAATAAAAGTAGTGAGATGTTTCAGTACCATCTGGATGGTCCATCACAATGCCTGGATGTGCAGGTGTGGTGGGCAGTACATGAGAATGATGGATCTGGAAGAGAAAGCAATGAGGAGAGGGTGGGGCCTCTCTCTCTCTCTCTCTCTCTCTCTTCGAGATGTGCCTGAGATGCTGATACAGGAAGAATCTGACACGTGTCTTCCTCACGCATTTTAATGAGTGTACTGCTTCTGTGAAGCTATTAAACGAAATGAACCATTTGAAAGTGAATTTTATATTTCCGGTCAAAGCGCTCTCTTCCAAGAATGGGTGAGGGGATCGGCGATTGTCAAGTGCCCCCTCCTACCCCCCAGTATCCACACTAGAACCTCTCGCACACAGCATGGATGATCAAAAGAGGCCAACGGCGGACGACCATTATGCCAATGACACTTTGAGTAAGAGTCTAGAGAACAAAATGACATGACAGCCATTAGGGTTTGAAAGTGGGACTTTAAAGAGAGGCTGAAGGATGAATGTCAGGAGCGAATCAAAGGGAGAAAGTTAAATCTTCATAACGTTCGCCGCTCTCCACAGAAAAATAAGTTCTTTGCAAAGCAGCTCCCATTCAAGTCCAAAAACACGAGACGAGTGTGTCCGTGTAGAATAAAGCAGACGAGGAAGTTGAGTCTGGAGGTTCAGACATGAAAGCTAATAGGGCAACGAAACTCCATTGTGCAGGTGGTTGATCATTAGTGGACAGGTTTTAGTCAGCGAGAGGAGATGCACAACGATACACCGTGCTCAAGTATTATGAGCCCAAATGATGTGCTGGCTTCCAGACATGAAGTTACGAAGAAAAGAAAACATTGCCAAACAAAATTGCCAAGTTCAAAATCAACTGGATAGAACAATGAATTCTGAGATGCGTCCCTAAGCCTTTTTCTACTTCTAAGCCTCCTTTTTAACTTAATTGCCAACAAAATCATAGGCCTCTACGTAATGCCGTTTGTGCAATTTCTATGTCCCCTCCTCATTCAAACGCCACATTATGCCAACGAATGTGGCTGATCAGCTGGATTTTCTGGCACTGTCCATGCGGCTCATCTCTCCCTGCCAGTGCAAGGAAAAATGCATCTAATGTGTCTCCATGTCACATAATCAAGGATTTTAGAGTGTAAATCTTTGATCTGGGAGAACATTTTCTGATAGGATCAACCCCCCACCCCCTCTTGGCTGAAGCCTTCTGATCTCCCTCCAATTACTGGTGTCAAATGAGTCTGTTTACAGGCTGATTGGATGAGTGCTGTACTGACAGTGCCCCTCCCTCTCCCTGGAAAGCCTCGTTCCATCCTCGGCCACCGTCGCACGATGGTGAGGGCCCGGCACACAGCTGGAGCTGTTTGGAGCCGCTTCAGAGCCAGTTGTAAGGCGGCCAAGTTGGGGGTCTCGAGGGCCTTCCATCTGGTGTGACAGGGCAGGCTCTGGGGCTTGGCTGACAGAGTGCAAGAGCGAGAGAGCCCACAAACCTTACAGAGCCTCACAAATCTTTTATTTATCGGCCTGCTCGGCTCACATTTGCAGTAGTTAGTTAATATGCAGACTGGGCTCCAGGACTTCAAATGGCGCTGTGGAGTGAAGCTGGCTGGAGTTTAGGGGAAGGGAGGTGGGGGCTCCTCAGCCAGGCGCCCCGCTGAGAACTAAAGGGGGGAGGAGGTCACTGTCCAGCTGCAGGGGAGATCTGGGGCTCTCATATTCAAGCATCTTCATATTCATTACTACCACCATCATCATCATCATCATCATCATCATAATGAGAATCCCAGCTTGCTTGCGATGCAAAGGAGATCTTAAGAAGCATAAGACTTGCATCATGACTGATTTTTATGCTGTTTGCTGTGCCCTTAGGGGCAACTCCTGAGGAATTTGTTTTTACATGCAACAATGCGTGCAATTAAGGTCTCTTAATTATTCCAGCCTGACATAAAGGTAATGCATGCTTTAAAGGGATAGTTCACCTAAAAATTAAAATTGTGTCATCATTTAAGTAATTTAGGCTCATTAGAAATGTGACTACATTTACAACTGACATGTCCACAAGAGGCATTATAAGCGATAAAGTTTTTTTTTTTTTTTTTTTCCTCAGTTGCAGATGTGGGTTTACTAAACAGCTCAGTGTGATGAATTTTTTTTTTTCACTTCGGTTTCAAAGTGAATGGTGCTTAATAGAGTGTTCAATTATCTCAGAAACAGTTAAAGTTGACTGTGGCAACATTTTATGATATTGTTTGTTGCATGTATCATGCAACATTTTATTAGAACAGTGCTATTTTAGCTTTCTTCCATGGGGATTTGTGATGCAAATGTCAAAATGTATTTGTTCAGAAATCATGCACTGTGGTAAAAGTGTTTTGAGGTCATGCCATAGTATTGTGCAACAAACCACACAAATATAAGTATTTATTAATCAATAATCTGCCCCTGTAATCATAATTTTTTTGAAAAGGAACAAAAGTTTTTTGTGTTTTACTTTCTCAAGTGTTCATTTCATCTGGAAACTGCAACTGTATGTATAGGGACATTTTTGCAGTTTTGCAAAAATGTAGCCAGAGTCACATTCTGAACTATTGGAACTATTCCTTTAAAAGTAGCATGTGCAGTCCTCATTTGCATAGTGTCAGGCATTAGCATGAATTATGGGATATTCCGCACTGCCACCTAATGTTTTGGTATGTGAGTGCATGTGGGCTGACGCTAAGTATAAGTAATCAGTGCTGGGAAAAAATGTGTGGATTAGAAGAAAAAAATAATGTTAATAATAATAGTTATTTTTTCCCACTTAGTGAAAAAAAAAAAAAGCCCTGACTCAAGTCAAAATATAAACATTTTATTCTTTCACTTACTAAAAAGTCCTATAAAGAAAAACATTATGTTCCAGGGAGACAGTTTCATGCTAAAGGAAGGTCAACACAGAGCTCTGCATGACATTTTCTTCAAATTTATGGAGTAACGTGTCACACTGCATTGTCATGCGATGACACCAATTTGATGTGATGGCTCTTTACGGCTGTCCCTTTCCTGTCATATAGTGCATGCACAGCAGATACAAGAGTTCAACAAGCGCTCCAAAGGGGCTGTCTCATCGCCACACACACACGTTGACTAACGCGAATGGCTTCACTGGCCTCATAATGCTGAGAGAACAGACTTGACAACAAATTTGTATACAATTTAAAACCTTCAGCGTGTACCCGAATGCATGTTTTATATGTGGTACAAACGTGGTGGCATTAAGATAAACCACTCGTTGAGCCGCTGGGAATTTAGAAAGAGGTGAAACGGTGCAGCCTTTCTGTGGCGTTCATGGGAACACAGATGCCAGTAGCACGTCTGCTCTCAGAGCAGCCAATCTCAGCAATTATTAACTAGGTGGCATCGAGAGCGCTGCTTAGGCTGTTCAACAGCTCCCTGAGCTCTTTAAGGAGCTCAAGACATATTTTCCAGCAGGCCCTCTGGAGCATCACTCTTCACACACATACGCTCTCCCTCTCTCGCCTTGTCACTCGTCCCTCTCCTCCTTATTTCTCCGGTTGTGTCCTCTTGGATCCAATTTGCAACTTAGCATCACCCTTGTTTGCTGGTTTTCTTCTGGTCTTATCTTATCTTGTTACACACTCTTCAGGCTTTGTGGTTAAATTATGTATTAAGGTCAATGTCAAAACATGGAAGATATGTAATCTACAGGGAGTTTCCTTTTATTCATTATTACAGTGAAGGCTGAGCACAACTGTCAGAGAGCCGAGGATGTGCGCAGCATGGAAGCTTGCTGCACAGCGGGGCTCTTCATAGCCCCCTCTCCCGCCTCTCTCCCAGGACAGACCCCTTGATAGATTTACCCAGCTAACCCATCTCACTTAAAAAGTTCTCTCTTCTCTGCTCCAATCTGAAAGCTGTCAAGCGCACCTATATAGCAGTGTCATTTATCTAAAGGAAGACGCGCACACTTGAGACGCGGGAAGATGTCATCCGTTCAGTTGCGTTTTGGAATCTTCTAACGGGGGACTTGCAGTTGGCTCAGGTGGGAGGCGCTCTCTTTTTGGGAGGGTCTCAAGGAACGTGACACCCTTGTACGTATATATGTCTCTGATTAAACTTAAGTGACGTTGGGAATGGAACGTCTCCACTGCGTTTTGTCTGAAGGTGTACAGCTTGCGCGAACTTGACCCCCTATTGTGCTAATGTCCGCTGTAAGATCTGGGACCCAAACTGATGGGTGAATCTCATCTCTGCGGCGTGCTTAAAAAAAAAAAAAAAAAAAAAAAGAGCTTGATAAATTTGAGCCAACTCTCTCTGGGGCAAGCATAATTATTTTCTGATTAGATTAATTCAGTTATACTTTGGTCCTTTCCAGAGCCACCGGCGTGCCTGGAAGAAGCGCACTCAGTCATGCTAACAATTACACAATTAGCTGTGCAGTGCAAACCATGCAGGGAAATTCAGCTCCAGCTAACAATCCACCCTCCTACATGCATAGACCATAACAATTATCATTTGTGGGGTTTTATGGTTCTCTGATGCTGATGGGGGTTGGAATAATGCGAGTTCACCCTGATGTTTAACCCACCCACTCCTCTCTCATTATTTCTGCTCCATTGTGAATACCATAAACGTCTCGATAACCGCAATGATAAACAGTTGAGACCGAGAAACAATCGTTCCCATTATGGGGAGTGTAATTGAGAATATCCCTTTCTCAGTGCTTTATAGATGCTCTTCAGGGACACATTGTCCAAACGGTCAACAGCAGCAATATTTTTCATTTAGATTCACTTGTGAATGTGATTACTTACAGAAGGATCCTTACTGGGTCTCATTTTGCCTGTAATATAAAATCAAGCTCTTTATTTTATATTGTACAGACACTTTCAAACATAATTACATCAATGCAGAATCTAATAGTCAAATACTAATTTTCATAATAGCTTCTTTTGTTTTCCACAGAAACAAGTCCTGCAGGTTTGGAACAACATGAGGGTGAGTAAATTATGGCAGAATTTTCATTTTTGGGTGAACTATGCCTTTAAAATGTGTAATATATTATATCAGTCTACGAGACTCATTTGATGACACCATAAAAAACGTTTTAGATGTTTATGTGTTTGTTGTCTTGAATACACATGACGCAATTAGAATGATGCAATATCTACAGTCGCTAAAATGTGCTCAATCCACCACCCAAGCTCAGCTTGTTCTTGCTCAATACAGCGATACAAAACAGCTGCTCTCAAGTGACACAAATTTGTTTTTTAATACCAAGTTTCTGACACTGAGTCCTGGAAGAAGTCATATTTTTTTCGTTTGCAAGCGGTGGACCTCCAATACATACTTGATCTCATGTCTCTCTGAAGCATTAGCATCTTTTTGTTTTGCTGAGCAGTTTGATGATAAATTCTCTGTAGCCGAGCCAGAATTCTCAGCAACCTACTCTGAGCTCACAACCCATCCCAAGGTTTTCACAGACTGGACGTTCGCAATGAACATGCATTTTAAATTAAATTTAGATTAAAAAAGTAAAAAGCTCCTCATCTGGCCAAATGCATAATGAACGTAGCCTGCTGAACTAATCGCGCTTGTCCAGTCAGGCAATAGAGTCGAGAGATAGGAGCTAAGTTTTCTTTTTATCCTTGCTTTTTCTCCTCTCGTCCTAGTGGAGTGATAGCACAGTTGCGTTCTTAACCTCGCGTGTAGAGCGTGGAAAATAACTTGTGACTTGTAAGCCTAATTAAGGAATCCTCCCTGACCTGCACACCCAGGCCTCGTCAGAAATCTAACACCATAGCTGATTCAACATGAGCTACACACCGGGCAGGACCCAGCACTAATGAATACTAATGAATAATAATTACAGGCTCTTTGGCACCCAGACGCACTGCAGGGACAAATGCTAATACGCTTTAAATGTACACCGCTAGGAATGACTAGCGGGTTCAACATGCGGCAGATTAGCCGAAGGGCCGATGCAAACTCAAGGTGAAGGATGAAACATTTCTCGCGGACGAAATTATGAGCATATTGGTTTGTTTTTCGGTGATGCAGGCGAAGCCATTGATCTAGAGAATTTAGGCCACATGAGAGCAGACGAATCTCGGGATGTGGTGCTCCTAGCGTGTCTGTTTGTGACACCTTTTAATTGGCAGCATTAGAGCTCATCAACGAGCAGACTGTTGTTTGTGAGAGAGCTCTCTCCTAGTGCTTTTGTACTCGTTCTCGCATGGCAGGGAAATTAAACTTTGTGGTGTTATTTTTTTCCCACTGTTTATTCTTTTGATCTGTGTGTACATTATTCGCAGCTCTTTGAATTTAAATTTCACTGTCATGTTTCTCTTTTCATCACACTGATGGTTGCAGCTCTAATAATATTCAGCTTTTAAGTCACTGTAGAATGTTAATTAGATTCTCTCTTTTTTCAATTAATACGTCCCTGCAGGTTTCCTAATCAAATCATTTTTAGCCCCGTAAAATCACGCATTTTGTGTCAATAAATTACTGTAAAATCTTAAAAATAAAATTGCATCAAAAACAATACAAAAATCCAAGGTGTATGAGAACTGTTTGTGTAATATATTGTATATATTATTCGAAATGTTTCAGTAACACTTCCAAGTGTGCTCTTGCAGGCTTAGTGCAATGCGGTTACCTTGCGCCTGTATTGCGGGGTATTAGTGGTAATGTGTGTTGCTCTGCCTCCCTAAATGCTAGTGTTGTCCAGCAGCTTCTACTGTCCCATCTATCATCTTCAACGGTGAGCCAAGGATTCTGGGATAGAGGAGCCACGTAGCGGGCTGTGATAATGAAAGGTCACAAAGGGGGTGGAGTGTTGAAATTGCTTTACTTTACAATGAAACATGCTCAGCCCAAGCAATGGCATAGCCGAGGAATGCAGTCTGAAGCAGAGGTAGAATTTCAAATGGTCTCATGGCCACTGAGGCAATAGATTTGTTTTCAACACTGCGCTGAATGGAAGACGCCGAAGCCCATTACACATTCACATGGGTTTTGGGTTGACACATTTTGTATATTTTCGTAAGTGAAAATTATTTGTTTTTGTAGTTTCATTCCTTGACTTAATTTTTGTAAAATCATGTGAAAAGTTGAAATTGAATATTCAGTGGTGCTCATGCTTGATAGAATGACTTTGCTGTTTATTTACATATTTTAACTTTAACATTTTATGCATTTGACATTATCATATTCTGTTTTTTTATCATGGTGCAATAAACACTGTATGCCAGCAAAAAGAACTTGGTGTTTCAGAGCTTCCATATATTTATTGTGAAAATCTGCTTACATTTATATAAATAAATCTGCCTTCATTGTGAGGTATAAAATCAGTTTGACAAGTTTCTCCCAAAAATATGCAAGGAAAAATAAGAGGGGGAACATTTCACAGCGCTCACTGAAGAAAACTGATATTCACAGACCAGAAAAAATATATATATTTGCCATTTATTATACTTTATAATGAACTGATTCACATCTTGCTGAGAGGTAATTAATACGGGGAAATCTTGAATTAAAGATGTAAATCTTGACACTTTGGCAGGGGGGCCGGTAAGGGACAGTAGTCTCTAAGGCCTGAATTATTCTTAGCATAGACCAATTAACACCATGTATCTTCTTTTATGTTCAGTTCAATTAAGAGCCTTTACAGTTTTTAAGTTCTTTTCTTCTTTATAGTTGGAGAGTGTCAGAAACACAGATCAAAGCCAAACGCAGCGGTCCGTGCACCATAGGTAAATCTGCTTTGCATAAGAATCTGCATGTTACTACGAAGGTTTTATTATAATTTTGCATGAATTAAAAAACAGGAAGGGAGCAGAAATAAGGGAGAGAACCCACAAAGCAGTCCATTAATCTGCTCTCAAATCTCCCTATATCTACTACTCTGACAGCTGAGTACCTCGATAGCTCAAACCCCAGTAGACCGACGCCGGCTGTAGAGAACAATTTTATTTTTTGTCATTCCACGACCGTTCCTTGTGTTTTATTTTGATTTTCAACCAAGCTGCCCGGGGTTGGAAGTGAATGAATGGACCTAGATGAAGTGGATTGTATCATTTTTAAACACTAGAGTTCCAGATAGTCATTTGCAGTTTTATTTGTTTATAGTGATCAACAAGCTGTTATTTGTGTTATTTATAGTGTTTGCCTGTCCTCTTCATTCTTTTGTGTTTTATTTTGCATTATTAATGGACTGACAGTTGTGTTTTTCTCACCACAGGAGCTTCACACTTGATGTTAAAATTCAATCTCAAAACCTGGTTAGAAAATTACTGCACTCGCCAATTTTCCTGCTGGGAAGAGTGTCATGACTGCTTTATGCTTATATTTATTTTACATTGTCCACTGTAGATTTCCTCCTTAATTATATTCCTTGGGCAGATGGATGGTTTCTTGAAAAGATCTCTGCTGCATGCTGTGTTAGAATCGTCCAGTGTTATGATATGGTCAACATATATCATAATCATATTGAGAGATGACATCCAGGGAGGGGCACAGCCTCAGGGTGGATAGATGCTTTCAGGGCAACATAATAACACAAACAACCTGTTTTTCAGCACCCCTAATTGCTGCACTTTAATTGCATTAAGCAGTGAAATATCAATAAATCAATGGGCAAATGAACTGGGCAACTATGAGCAATTACTGTTTAGTGTTGCTCTGTATTATTCTATTGATGTTCCACTAACGGCCGTCCTTGAGATATTGAATGCTATTCAACCCAGGCGCTGACATCATAATAGAAGGCAGCGTTGAGCAGTCTGGCCGCGTGGACAGTCGGCCTCTGCGGCATGTTTTTCTCACTTGTAGACATGCTTTTGGAACCATAGAGAGACACTAGTTTTATTAAGTATACGTTTGGACTTTTATGTGAATAATAACAGTGATTTAATTTGGTCTTTATTTATAACTAACATTCACTGTGCAACTGATCTGTCCCTGATTGTCTCTATAGCTGTGGGATCTTGTTATATGGAACCATTTAATGACACAAGACAAAAGAAATTGTAAATATATATACAAGTGTAATAATAATTCAAGAATGAAATGTTTCAACTTTCCATATATGTAACATATATTGTAACATAAGGCATAAGTCCAATTACACAACTTTTTGTTTGAATGGTGCAAAATGGTCTTAGAATAATTGTATTAATTCTATCCTCCGAATCACAATTAAGCCTAAATATCACTGTGTATTTTTAAGCTGTAGGATGACAAAATAAACTGCTCTATAATATAATACAAGGCTCTACTGATCAGTCTAAAAGTTGCTCTGTGTTCTAAGACAAGAGTACTTCTTACAAAAATGTTGGGTAAAGTTGTCACATTTGTTTTAAATGTAATTTATTTTAAAAGAATTCATTCATTATAATATCTATTGGCCAAAACAAGAGTTTGATTATTTTGTATATTATAGTTTAAAGTATATTTATTTTCTGTTTCGTGAATTTCTGTGTGCTTCATAAATGTTTTACTGTTTAAATTTAGTTGAAAAGTCATCAAATTGTGACAACATATGCTCAAAGACCTGTATCTTTTTTTATGGGTAATAACATTAGAAATGTTCAATACATTTTTGTAGTTAAGACTTTAAGCTTTGTTTTATAGATATAGAAACATTAAAATGTGCAAAATAAAAAAATAAATAAAAAAATGTGACCTATATATAGCCTATATTTTCATTTCAGGACAAAGAAACAGTCGGTGACCCTGTCTCTCTAGTAATGAGTTTGACAGAAATGCTTTTAATGTTTGATATCTAGGGATATGTAAAAAGTCACGTGAGAGAATTTTGTCAGCTTGTTCTTGACCCACTATTTTTTAAGAATTTGTATGATGTGTGTTGTAATAAAAGCTTTGAGGTTTTTTTTTTCAGTTGCAAGTTTATTTTAAGCCTTTTTAATGCACTTTCACCTTCATGTGAGTGTTTCAGACTGTTGACAATTGCCATTTTAATCCAACGTTCAAAGAAATTTTTATAGGATAGCAGACTAATTCAAATATCAAAATATTTTGGCAGGTGTGATTTCTTTGTTGGTTTGTTTTCATAACCTCGGTGTCTCAAAGTATTATTAAGTAAAATCTTTACTCTGTAGTCTGTTTGAAGATATAAATAGCGTGTACTGCCATCTAGTGGAGTAATTATGCAACAGTGTTTTTCAATTGGACTGTAGACGCGGTAGGTGCTAGTCCTTAAACTTCTAGCTGGTCCATTCAGAATAACCTACACACATGCTTTGCTATAATATTCAATCAATAAAAATACCACAAAAAAAAAAAAAAATGCATTATTAAATGATGTGTAATGGTCCTGTTGCTGAAAACTATTTTCTAACTAACGATCTGTATCAACATGCGTGTCCTTTAGTTGTCTTGCAATTTGAGTAGACAAGAACAAAGAACAACAAAAACGAGCAAAACATGTTGCAAATCAAGCATGCAAATAAGAGGATTTTTCTCATACTAGCTCAGTGGGAATCAGTCAGGCTTGTTCTCGATGGCCCTCTTTTTCCCTGCTGTGAACAACGTGCTCTGTCAGTGATTAGCAATAACACAGACAATGGATGTAATTTCGGTAGGAGGGCACACGTGGAATATAAAACCTTGCATAAGCACAAACACACACTTACACATTCTTGTTGTCTGTGCCTCCCATACACAGGTAGATAGTTTAAGCCATGTTTTTTGATATTCCGCATCTGAGTGATTTTGTATGCCAACAGACTCCTGCAAAGGCTCCTGCAGTTGCAGTTTTCAGCAGATGCTGGAGAAGAGCAGAGAAGGCCGTCACTGCAGTCTATATGCTGCACAGGTACACATGCTCCCAGGGTTGCTAATGTAATGGCTTTACATTGATTCTGTCTGACTAGACTGCTTGTTTTCATCCTTTTATAGGGAGCAGTGCCAAGGTTTTAGCCTACTGTTATGTGAAAAGTGTGTCCTTTTCAGCACGTATCAAACAGATACTTCCTCACATGATAGGCCTACGATGGCTGAGAAGGGTAGCTATATACTATCCTCTGAGAGATTTTTTTTAAAAAGTGTATCATTTTACCATACAGTCAGCCATATCTGTGACCTTACATTTGTAACTGAAGCACTTTGAGTGGATTGACTCACAGCCTAATTATAAGCACCAGATATTTACATCTCAGACGTCAAGACAACATCTCTGAGAAGGTGAGGTGGAACAATGAGGAATAAGAGAAGAACACGTTTCCATGATATCATGTGATCTGACAGACACGAGGCCCCGGAGCTGCAGGTATATATATTCCAAATTTAAAAAAGTTTTTTATTGAAATTTTAAATATGTTAGTGTGTTTTGTACATTACATTATATAAAGGATAAAACCTGAGATCACCTACATGAGGGAAATAGATTAATAAACCTACAAAATTATGTTTTCGTTTTTGACATTTTTGGTCCCCAAGATGAAAACAGCTAATGTAGCATAATAAGTGATGCAGAAAGTTTTCTGTGCTGGTTAGGTTTAGGGTGAAGAGATTTTGTTTGTACAGTATAAAAACCATTACGTATATAGAGAGTCCCCACAAAGAGTGTGTGTGTGTACAGTAGATTTACATTTTTAATTTAGATATACATTTTAAATATGTTGGTTACCATTAGGTGTAATATTCGCATACAATATTCGCATATCCCTGGACACCAACCGTCTGAAACATGTGTTTTGGGAGAAATGGAGAACTTTTTTTTTTTTTATCGCATATAAAGAAGAATATGTGCACAAATTAGATACTGCTGTGGTCAAAGGAGACATTCTTTGGCAGAGATAAAGAGAATATTGGCTCTATTGAAAGAGCAGTTAGCGGCCTTTGATAAGACATCACTGAATTTTCTTTCTCATTAAAAAAATTCATTTTCAGTGTGTGATTAATTTTGTGACAAATTGTGGCCTGTTTAAAATATAATAATAACATAATCTCTAACATTAAATGGTAATTATTAATACTTAGGCAGAAAAAATAATGTAATGTTTTATTACTGATGACAATTTGTCTCGTGTTCAATTCAAGCTCTGATTTTGTAGGTCATTAATGGTTTTTAATTGCAGCCTCTTTAATGTGATTGCATAAGCTACTTATTTTCCTGTCCATATTGGTGAATAATAGTTGCATTATACCTACACAAAAAAACTAGATTAACTGTATAATGTATAACTGTACATTTTTAACCTTGTCTGCCTACTTTGATCAGCCTTGAACAATTTTTGAAAAACAATTATTTAAAAACTAATTGCAGATCAAGTGCAAACCATTGCTATTGCCATTGCCATTTAAGTCGTCCATTACGGTTTCAGCTCAAATTCTTCAGATCATTCACTTTCAAAACATCTGAACATGAGCTGTGTTGAGCTCAGACTGTAGTCCTGAATTACAACATTTAATCTGTATTTATGCTTCCATTGATTTTCCTGATGCGGAGGTGAGTTAAATTCTCAATCTACACCTTGTCACTCACATCAATGAGATATTACACCACAGCAAATACATCTGAACCACAGCTACCACAATCTGCCTGAACACGGATCCACTGATAACTATGATGGGAGTTGTTGGACTGATTCTTTACGCAGTCAAATCCAATGCCTTCTAATCTTCTCCTGCTTTTTCTGAATTATTCAAACAGATCTTGAAGCAACAGAGGCGTCTCGACAGCGAGCAAAGCTCCCTATGAGAGAGCTTCAGATAATGTGAAATGAATGATGAAATTCTGGGAGCTGAAATGAAAGACTGATGTGATGCGTGTTCAAAGGTGGGGCCTGGGTCCCCAGGCCCTTGGGGGGCTCAATGAGCCTCTTTTTATACCTTTCTTTTTAACCAGGGATGAATATGTCGCAACGTCTTTGGCAAAAAATAACCAAAACCTATTTCCACATTCACGTGGCATGCGGGCATGTCAGGGAAAGAAACAGCTCTTTGTCCAACATTGGGGGGAATCGCTCAACTTTTCTTCTCTTGTTTGAGGAAAAAAAACTAGATTGAAATCTCAAGTCAATTAATAGATGAAACACATTTTTCTAAAATAGGTTACTCATTTTTGTAGGAAGCATTTAGGGGGCAATTTAGTTAATGCATGAAATAATTCACGCCATGATGTAATGTCCATTTCTTTTTATCTTGAAAGGAAACTGGCTTATCTGCTTTTTAATAGCACATCAACAAACAAATAGCTTTAAGTACTGCGATGTTCTTCGATTAATATTGATGACATGCTACTTGACCTTGGTACTTGAGTGTGATTAAATAAAACAATAAAAGAAATATGCGCATAATTATGTTTACAGTTCAGTACCTTGCTGTAAAACAAATATTAAACTTCTCTGTGAACTCAAAATGGAAATGTATTTTAGTGCAGTTTGCATGCAACATGCTTATAAAGTCCAAAACCTGAACGTTTTCCCAAATTTAAAAGCAAAATTAGACATTGCCGTCTTGCCTGAGACTGTAGCCATATAAAGATGTGTTTCATATTTCTGCCCAGTCGTCTGATATATATATATGTGTGTGTATGTGTGTGTGTTCCAGGTAAAGCCTACATTATGAGAACAAAATATCCCCTTGTCCGTGAGGAAATTTTTTGGTCCCCGTGAGAAAAGCATCTTATAAATCAGACTAAATTATGTTTTTTGAAAATGTAAAAATGCAGTGTGCAGTGTGTGTGTGTGTTTAAAATATCTGATAGCCTATATAATTGTACTTGAATCTAACTGTGTACTAAATGCAGTTTAGTAAGTCCACACGTGTAATGTTTGTGTGTATGTGTGCTCTGGTGAAGTATGATCCCTGCAGGTCATTCATTGATAAATCAGACAATTTCGGAAAAGTAAAAATAAATTTGGGGCAACGAAAGTTCCTCCTCCGTAGGTACCGTTAACATCAATATAGCATGAGAAAATCTCCATGTATTTTCAAAGGCATGATCATCATTCCCATTCCCCATTGTGATCTCAAATAAAGAATCCAAACATCTGAGAGCAATTGAAGTGTCTTGTGAAATCTATTCTTCCCACCAAGCATTGATTTATTATGTGAATTACAAATCTAAATGTTTTTTGAATAAAGAGGGTGTCCTTTTGTGCTTTTATTAAAAATCATGAGGTACAGGGTGGAATAACTATTAAAGGGTTTCAGACTGTGCTGTAGATCATATGGTTTTCTGTGTTTCCCTAAGCATAATGGTATTACAGCAGTGGTCTAGTTTAAACAATTTATACACAGCGATGGCTGTAAGGAAATCATTAGATGAACAAGAAGTTTCTATCTGTTAAGTACAATGCCTAATGTGGTGTTACTGTAAATTTGAGGAACATTACAGGGGCTTCATATTATTAGTTTGATCAGTCTAACATTGTGGCCATTATAATTCATTTATCAGGACACCTGCATGGCACTAATACAGTAGTCTAATGCAATTTCCACTTCACTTTGACACCTTTTTGTTCAGCGTCATATTTAAATGATATTCTAGGCAGAGTATCTTAAACAGAATATGTCCACATATTAAATAAGTAAAGCAAGTGAAATTATTCAAAGAAAAACTTTATTTAATTTAATAATGGGGTAGCACATCAGATGAATAAGACACATTTTCTAAATATCATAGTAAAATGTTGATAGTAATCATAGTATTATTGAACAGAAATATTTTCCCATATAAAACTCTTCACCATTTGCTGGGGAAAAGGGAATTTAGCAGTATCTAGCTAAATATATAATAGTTCCAGAGCTTTAGTGAAAATGATCTATTTTTCGTTAAAAACAGAACAAGCAAAGTAGCAAACATTTCATGTTTTGTCTTGTTAAACATGTTTTGTCATTCATATATTACATCATATAAGTCCAAGGATAAAGGTCAAAATAAGTTTATATTTTAATAAGAGCACAATAGCAAACTGTGTCGTTATTAGTAGCCTATTGCTGAGTAATATTCCTTCTATAACTATAGTAACCTTTTCGCATTTAAACAGAAATATTTCCTTTTAAACAATGATTCATTTGAAGTCGAACAAGACCAGATAACGTTCGCTTCAGCCAGTGTGACTCGTAGCATTCAACTCTGTTATACATTCAAACGGCAGCTCACACGATTCGAACGCTTTCTTCTTGCGAATCGGTTCGATTGATTCTTTAAAAGAACCACTTCAAAAGAACGAGTCGTTCGCGTTTGGACGCTACTCTCGCGATATAAACTTTTCCCGGTTACCTGAGGAAACGAGAGTTTGATTCAAAGTGGATGAACGATAACAACCAAAACTCATCTTAATAACAGCAGGTAGAGTAATGCAAACTAGTTCCCTTTAATTCTGCACTGTTTATCGATTAAAAATACGTTTCTTTGTCCATGTTGTGGAATACTGGCGGTGTTTATGTAAGTTAATAATTTACCCGTTGTCCGTTAGCTGTGGAAGTATATGCTGCGTGTAGTCAGCTAGCAACCGCATTAAACCAGCTTGTATTTCAGATATGGTTCTGTTTAAACACTTTCTTCTGGCTTATGTGTGGAATTATGAGGAAAAATAGTGATATTATCGGTGTGTTCTCCAGTTTTGTCCTCCGTGGTGGGATGTTTAGTAACCATAGTTTACGCCACAATATCATAGCAACCGCATTTATTAATAGTGTAAAACCATAATAAAGTAAAATACGAAATCTATAAAACCCCCATCGAGTTTAATTTCTAGTATTTGTGACATTGGATGCGAATACCAAGTTACCACAGTGTTTCAGTACTAAGTTACCAATAAAAGTGACTATTATGAATGTTAGGATCATGTTACCATGGTAATTTGGGGTAAATTGATGCAAGCATAGTGGTAGTGAGTGAAGATAAGCAAGCATTTGTTTGTGATGTTTATGTTCTGTTTGGCTTTTACATTAAAAACTTGAAAAGAAAAATGTACAAGACAAAGACACATTTATATAAACAGAAAAATTAATTTGTGAATTGCTTGGTGTATGTTTCAAACTTCTAAGTTTGGCAAAGGAGTTTGAATGTCTTCTGCTTTATTCTTTAGGTCATTTTAATCTTTTTTGTTTGTTGTTTTTTTTCCCTTGGCTGCATGAAGCGAACCATAAATGGCATCACCACAAACGCTTCAGCCTGTCCTGAAGATGAAGGTTGACGAGCTCTTTCTCTTTTGGTTGAGTGAGCCGAGTACTCAGGCAATGCTAAAAGACTACCTCAACAAAATCAAGAACGGGGAAGAAATAGATCTAAGCCATGGCGATTTTAAGAGCACAAGCACTTTGGTATTAACAGAAAACAACAACATTGCATCAAAGATTAAGGGGACGGACAGAATGACTACAGCCCTTGGTGCTCCATGCAGCCCTCCTTCCGCCACGCTGCCATCTGCGAGTGGCAGCAGTAACCGAGTGGGAGTAAATGCAAGGGCCCTGCGACGCTCCGTCAGCACTAAGAAGGTAAAGCATCTGTGCTCAGCATTCTCTTCACAATGCAGCATGACCCCTGAACTGTCACCTTGCAGACTGTTGTATCCAGGCCCAATCTGTCTAAAGAAATTTGTATTCTACCAATTTTCATATGTGGGACAGTCTCAAATCCATCAATCCCTCCTATCACAAATACAAACATAACCAGGTTTATTTTGTGTTTCAAATAGTTAACGTTTCATGTGGTAAAAAAAGCATTTGCTAAACACATTTTTACATATTTTAATGTAGAAACTGCTGATTTGAAAGTGATTATCTAGCACATATAGCCTGTTTAGTAGAAATGTTGTCATCTACGATGGTGCTACATGTCCGTTTTTAGAGAGCGTTAAACTACTTTTCCCCGGTTTAGCCACAAGAGGATGCTGAATGGCTTTTGCAGCTCTTGGTCAGTCCATGTAGGACTCCTGCTCCGTACAGATGAGCTCTTTGAACTCATGTCTTGTGTATGAAGAAATCCTGTTTGTGTGTTCAAACCTGGCCAGCGGTTGGCGAATCTCAATGGTGTCAATCCCTGGAATGGTATTGACTGTCATCATGCCCTGTCCAGTGATACTGGTGGACTTTGCTGCTGAGGTTTCAGAGCTCATAAATTGGATTATGCAGGGACATCTCTGATTAAAGCAATGCCTCTATGATACTTCCTGCTGTCAGTATCAGATCAGTGTCATTAAATTCACACCTCTCTTATTGGCCCTATTAAGAGGAAGCTGATATTAAGAAAACATATTCATAAGTGGCATTGATGCACCTGTGGAAATTTAAAAAGATTGAGATAAATTTAGCTTCTGCTCTGTGAAATACAAGAAAACTCTGTTGTGCTGTACCGCCGAGTCTGTTGCCATTTTCAAAAAACGTCTAAAGACACATCTTTTCCATCAGCACCTGACCAATTAAGACCAGCACTTAACTATTCTATTTGTTTTTTTTATTTGTTAAAAAATAAAAACTGTGTGTGCTGTGCTAGACTGAGACTTGTTACAGCACTTGCATGTGGTTGCCCCTTGTTTGTCTGATTGCTTGTATTGCTCTCCTCTTTTGTAAGGCGCTTTGGATAAAAGCGGTCTGCTAAATGATTAAATGTAAATGTGCTGTGTCCAACTACATTTTCATCTTGTTTGTCTTGTGAAAAAAAAGTCTTCTTTCAGTCACATACCAAATTTGTTCAAAGTTTGAGGAAAGATAATACAGAAAAATGTGAAAGTAGAGAAGGCAAACTTTCGTCAAGGATGACCGTTGCATTTTGAGGAAAGACATCTGTTTGCAGTGAACGTAAATCTTGAGTAAGCGACGTTATCTGACCGGTGTGATTCTTTATTGTGAAATGCTAAGCAGATGTGTCTGGAAGCTTTGATTTCTATGTTCAGTTATTCTCACATGCTTTGGTAATCCTTCGTGCTGAAAGAACAACTGTTGGGTATTTTATGTTTTCTGGCATGGTACAATCAACATGTGCCCACAACTTGTCACAATGTATTATAGAGATTTTGATCCTGTGGATGTTCTATTTTGAAAGGCTAAAGGAATTCCAGAATACAAACACATTCTTTAAAGTATTAGTTAAAAATTCAATTAACGTCATTCTGATGCTCATCTGAGCAACTGTTCCAGCATTGACACAGGACACCGGTAAAGATAGCCTTGGTTCCTCTGTGCAGGAATTAACTACTGGGAATTTGACTTACACTTCATAGGCAGTTTACATATTTGTCCATGGTGTAATACAGTATGCGTAAACTCAGTCAGATGCTGCTAATGGTCAGAATAATTTGGTGTCTGTCATGCCTGACTCCCGGTTGCAAAGTGAGCGGTCATTAAGGCATGTTGCCTTCTGGAAAAATATAAGCTAAATGGACCCACTTTATATTAGGTGGCCGTAACTACTATGCACTAGCATTAATTAATCATTTGATACAATGCACTTATTGTGTACATGCATGTTTTTACATTGTAGTTACATTTTTAAAAATATCTGCATGTAATTACATCTGTAATTTCTGTAGTTACATTTAAAATGCTTGCTTACACTGCTGACCCTTCCCTAACACCTAACCCTACCCTTAAACTTACCCGTACCACCACACCTGTCTCTAACTTTACCCATAGCCCACCTCAATATCAGCAAAAGTGTTTTGCAATACAATATAAACACAATAAGTACATTGTACTTATTTTTGATGAAAGTACAGTAGTTAAGGCCACCTAATATAAAGTGGGGTCAGATAAATGATTAACTGATATGTTTATTTATGTTCATGTCAAAGGTAGAGAATTTGCCTGCTTGATGAGACATTTTTTTCATGTATTAGATTAATTTGACCCCTTTCTCTTATTTCTATATTTTAATGTTCTAAATTTAATATACAAAAAAATGTATGTGAATGCTTTTTGTTAATGTCTAAGGTACAGAGTTTGCATACTTGGTGACACCTTTTTTTTCTCTCTCAATATAGATTCATTTTTACGTCTTTCAATTCTATATTTTAATTTTCAAAATGTAACATACAAAAATATTTAAATACTAAGCATTTACACATCAACGATTTACTTAAAACAGAAACTTTTTTTTTTTTTGCGTTATTTTTTTTTTCGCGTGCAGACGACAGCGTTGTCAAAATGATCCCTGTTCACTTGACGGAACTGTGAAAGCTGCTAAAAGTGCTGTATTATGCGGGCCAGGACAGTAGTTGGCTATGTCACTTTGTAAAGAAACACTATGCACCTATAGACTGAACACGTAATGCGCATGCCACCACCGTGTCACTGTTTTCACAAATTTGCTTTTTGGTAGTTTAACATGGAGACTGTAATGGTATCGTTTTCAGGCCAAAATGCATAAATTCTTAAATTCAAATGCATATTCAATTGTGCTGTCTTCCTTTCTGTTTTTGAGCCCAAAATGCCTTTTGCATGTACCATCCCTACAGTTTAGTGTCTACCCTTTAAATTATGGATAATTAAAAGGATCCATTTTTGTCAGAAGTGTTGATTCTAATCAAGTTGTGTATCAGAAATCAAGAGCATTTTATGCTCCTTGATGCACATTTCTGCCTGGATGAAGTCTCATTTTGGTTCTTCTGTCTCTTTATGTTTGAATTGTATGCAGCTGCAAATTGATTTTGACTTGTGGCTTTTATTTGGAAGTTTGGTTTGACTTTTGTTACCAGTTTCATAACTCGTATAGCCTCCTATCTGAACAGTTATCACATAGTGTTTATATTTTTCTCCCCTCCAGCATTTGAATCATAGCATGTTTGTTAGTGCTCCCCACTTTTGCCTTACTGGTCATCCTCTCTTCAACCACTTGGCTCTACTGACTGGACACAGCTTTGTTTGGAAATTGGCACTGTCTGCACGGACAGCTGCCACCTCTTGTTCAGGCAGATCTTTTTCTCGTTCTGTTAGTACCAGCTTACTCTGACAGTGGAGAGTTGTTTTACGTACAGCACAAACACTGAGCCAAATGGAGGGGAAAGTGCTGTTAGGAGAAAACTTTCCAATAGACTCAATGACAAACAAAAATATTGACAAGTTCACCAGCGAGTTTACTTTTGCCCTTTGTTGTTTTTCCACATTTCTTTAATAGACTGATGAGCAAAGTACAACAAAAGTAGTTAGTGAGAGAATTAGGCTTATCAAATGTGTGCAGTATCCTGCCATTGGATGACAACAGGAACTGTTTATACTGGAATGAGTGGAAGAATGTGGACTCGATGATCTGACATCTAAAAATACTTATTTAAGCCAGGCAGGGCTTTATTTTTGCAGCACTTTGTTAGATGCTCTGGCTGTAAGCCTTTGGTGCATATTCACTCACTTTTATGGCAGATCAGTTGTCACTAAAGTCTGCTTTTATTAATCCAATTAGCTCCACTGTTCCAGTACTATATGTGCGCAAGTAAAGGATTTTCAGATGCACAACGCCCAGCCTCAGAGGCTGAGTTTCTTTGGATCAACACAGTTAGAAGGAATTGATGTAATTGCAGTCAGTCTGGGATCGGATGTTTGTTAAAGGACTAAAGATACATTTGTTTCTTGGGGTTGCCCAAACAGAGCATGGTGGGTCTTTTAATAGTCCTCAACTGCTTCAGCCATCATTCTTAGAATTCAATACTTCCACGCTGTGCTACTAACTAAGACTTGTCATCTATAATAAGCCACAGAATGGCTGGAAGCTGTAGCCTTGGAAAGCAAAATAAACAAAACATAGGTGCTAGTACATGTGTAGAATTTTTTTTTTTTGCATTTCAAGGAGGGCAATTTCAGGCTTTGTGTTCTGCTATACAGGATTTAAATTGACCTTGGGGATGTAGATGATAACTATACTTATTTATTCTACCATTTGTTAAATGTAGTTTTGTAATAAACAACTGTTAAGTGCATGTATGCCAAGTGACGTAAACATGAGTGCTATAACACTAAACCATAAGGGTGCTCTGCTGATAGCTGATGGTTATCGGCCGATAATAGCTTTTATATAGTTTGATCGGTGCTCTCTATAAAGGCCGATCATATGATGCAAAACTCGTGAGACAATTTCTGTCTTAAGTGAACATAAACAGAAATAGTTGCATGTGTGTTGGATTCATGCAGTCACTCTTAAAATGACAGCAGCCTAATATTCCTGCTGCGGTCTGTCATTAATGTAAATCAAACAAAGTGAGACGTACAGAAAATCATTCCTTGCTATTTAGTAGGATTAATCTATATTTAATTTATACAGTGAAGACTATGCTGCTGTGTTGTATGATTTGATTACTCAGTTTCTGTTTGGGGTTTTTTTTTTCCTCAGGAAAGCTATATTTGTTCAGCTCTAAACTGTTCCCGTCTTTGAGAGGGAATGGAATTTTAACCAAATGTCGCAACAAAGGAAGAGGCACACGGCTGTTGAATTTAACTCAAGGTCTATTAGCAAAATTGAAATTTAAAGCAAACGGGTACTAATGTAGCCATCAGTAAAATCAGTAATGTAGAGTAAAGTGTATGCATGTTATGTACAGGGTGGCCACGGGTCCTTAAAATGTCTTAAATAAGGTTATCCTTAAAAAGTCTTAAATTCATATTCAGTGGGTCTTAAATATTTTTGGTCCGGGAAAATTTTTCCATTCTGACGGAGACAGCAACTTTAATCATTGGACAAACCGCAGATTTCCCCCCGCTGTAACATTAGTTACATGTCGTCATTAGAGAGAAGTGCGGTGGCAGAACCAGTCGAACTACAGCAGCTGACCAGCCTCCTAACTAGTCTAAATGGGTTCATGCAATTTTACACAAATGGCATATCACAAGAATGATTCTTCTGATTTTCTTACATTCAGCGATAGATAATGGATAGTGTACAACACAGTGTTGAGGCCTGCACTGCCTGACTGTGTGTGAGAATTTCATGGAGAAATAAAATGAGCGTAACGGCAAACGTAAAGAAATTCACAGAAGAAATATACTGAGGTAAATTCAACATGTTTAGTTTGTTACTAATATAGGCCTATAGTTAAATATACCATGACAAGGGAGCTATTTTACTGAGTATTTTCACGAGTGCACGTTACATTGATTTTAGTAGTAAAGTTACTAAAAAAGTAGTAAAGTAGTACAAATATTGACTGTTTTGTTCAGTTTCACCAACGAAAATGGTTTCCAAACACAGATGTTCCGCAGAAGTAAGCTATTTCGCGTTCAAGCGACACCGCATTTTTTGTTTTGTTACTGCGAACCAGTTGGTTGAAATGAAGTGACCTACTGGTGGTTTACTGTATTTAAAAGTATATTTAAACATTTCTTATTTGTATGAATAATTTTGTAGTAATAAATTTGTATTCGATATTTATTTAAAACGTTAATCTCATAACATAATTTTTTGCAGTTGTAATTTTGCACTGTAAATTATTTAATTTGATTGGTAACAGCCCTATAGTACATTTTTGAATTTATATTTTTTTAAGCTGATAGAGTACTGATGAAAATATTACCTCAGAATAAATTAATACCATCAAAAAACTTGGTGATCTGATACTTTGTGGGGATAAATTGGGCTGTTATTGTTACATTACACTGTAGTGGACATCAGTGAACATCTGAACTATGTTATGAAAGATACAACAGGATGATTTGATATACTATTTTACTTTATGCAATATATGTGTAAAATGGCCATAAATAAATGAAAAAATAAGTGCACTAATGGGAGTAGTAAATGGCAACAAAATGCCTGATTTTCATGCTTGAATTGCTTTTTAAGCTGCTCTGATGTCCACTACAGTGGACGTATGAAATCGAGGTCCTGTTTAGTAACAGAAGTCATATTCTGATTTTGAAACCCTATAACAATTTCCTGAGATATTGATTAACAACAAACTTTGAAAATTAGTCAGATTTAAATAATTGTAAAATATAATCATATTTCAATAAGAATGTAAAGAAAAATACAAGCAAAAGAAAAGTCAACAAAAATGGGAGCCCTGAAGCCTCTCTTGGCTCCTTTTAAAGGACAAAGATGGGGAAGCCGGGTGACCATGATAAAACCACTCATACAGCAGTAGTACTTAACTGATGATTATTAATAATAATAATAATATTATTTATTTATTTATTGCTAATTTTATTTCAGGTAGTTTTTCAGTAACTGATGTTAGTTTTTCATATTATGAAATTTATTTCAGTTTACGAAAATGTTTTTGACTGATCGTTTTAGTCTTAGATTTTGTTTACGAAAATAACCTTGCACCAAACATTATTTGTAGCGTGCCCCATTCAATAATCGCAGAGAGCTTTGTTACTTCTGACTTTAAACAAAGTCTCAGCTTTCAAATTCTATCCATTTGATCACAAAATCCAAGCAATAAATGTCATTTTGCCACTCTTAAACGAAAAATTACAGACAAGTTAAACATCTGGTACTTTAAAGGGTTCGTTTTTTCATAATTTTAATTTTCACCCAAAAATGAAAATTACCCGTTATTTAGTCACCCTCAAGCCATTCTAGGTGTATATGACATTTTTCTTTCAGATGAATACAATCTGAGTTCTATTAAATGTGTAAGCGTTTTGAACTACGAGAGGTGTTACACTTTCTTCGTAAGTTGAATACGGAAGGTGTATGATGTAACCAGACACAACTTTTGTGTCTGAGCTTATCGACACTGCTTTCTTCCGTAATTTAGCATAGGCTCATTTAATACCGGGTTTTGGTACTCATCCCTATTCGCAATCACTTTTTTATTCACACACATCTAATCACACACATTCACATATCTATTTTTAACTGCAAATGCGAGTTAAATGCTTGCACTGTCGAGCCTGAGTGCATATTGTTTTAAGATGTTTTACTTTACATCCTCTATATAGCCTAGTGATTTAGATTCAGAATGGGTCCATAGTTGTCTGCAAAAGTCTCAGTTACCCCAAGCAGATGATTGGTTTGCAACGTTTAAGTTGCAAAGTGCATTTAGCTCTTATCATGTAAAAGTACCAAACATAGAATGCATTGAATTAAATTGGCTTTGCAGGGCAAAATTTTATTTGGGTGACCACTGGAATGATTTATTTTAAATGTATTTATTTTTTTATTCATTTATTAAAAAATCCTGCATTTTAATCATGTTCTTCAGATTATCAATGTCTATGCCCACTGACTTCCATTGTATAGTCAAAAATACTACTTTTCTCAAACTAAATTATGTTCCACAGAAGGAAGTAAGTCACAGCTTTGAAACAAAATGAGAAATGAGTAAATAACAATTTTCATTTTTGGATAAATCTTTTTATTAGCTGATTAATAATAGTCAGAGATTTTGCATCCCAAATTGTTCATCTTTGGTTTGCTTTTGTAGATGCAAAGTATGCTGGTATATCAAAATGTTGCATCCTATTGCAGTTAATCAGTATTGTTCTTGGTAGCTGCTATATCTCCTGTATACAGAATCACAGAGTTCCAAGTGAGGTTTGTGTCTTTACATAACCTCTATGAGAGCTGTGGAATGCACACTGAAAAGGGCAGATCCACCCCCCTCCACCTCCACCGCTCTCACACAAACACCCTCGTCCTATCTATCCACAGTGACTTTTCAGGATAGGACTGTGACCTCTACCAGCCACTATTGGATGTGTGGAGCAACAGGCAGCGTTGTGATTCAGGCTACTGCAAGGCTGAGGAGAGCAGCTGCCGCTCACCATTAAGAGAGCTGGTGCTTTGATAAAGACAGGCAGAGGAGTGTCCTGTGGCGGGACAGTCACTGAGCAAAATTATCCTGACCCCAGAGTGCATACTGTCTGCCACGCTGGCTCCATTAGCTGACAGCAGCATGAGAATGAAGGAGATCTCTTTACGACAGGACCCTGACCTGAGGAAGGAGTTGGCGCTGCTGGCTCGCGGCTGCGACTTTGTGCTGCCCTCGCGCTTTAAGAAGAGGCTCAAAGCCTTTCAGCAAGGACAGGCAGGTTGTCTTATATGTTCTGTGTGAAACCATCAAACTGCTTTTGTTTGCTTATTGCTGGCTGTCAGTCTTAGTGACGATGATGTGTGATTTTATAGCTATGGCATTTTGCAGAAATTGTCTTTTATTTAAAAAAGAAAAAAAAAACTTAGACTAGAGGGTTATCTGTGTTTTTAGAGCATCCAAATGTTTAGGATTGAGCAGGAGGCTCTGTCTGCCCTGTGCTGGAGTTGATGATGGTCATTCCCTTTTATAGACATGGCTGACACTGACTGGAGAAGGCTAGATTAAATGCATTCATCTCTCACAGTTGGTTACACTGAGCAGAATCCCCTGCATGCCACATCAGAGAGACTTTCCAAATATGTTAAGCTTCCAAACTTTCATATAGGGTACTATAAGTTGTTTTTTAAAAGTAAAAGCTTAGTTTTTTTGCATAAACATTCTCACTGTTTTTACTGATTAGTAGCAGTGGTTTACAGCTGAAAATGTTATGGATGTCTCTAGAATGAGATGAGGTAGTGTAATGACAAATTTATTGCAAGAAGTAAACAGTCAAGATTACTACATGAGTTTATAAAGTCATCAGATTTTTTTTAGACATGTAAAAGTTCCTGAAGGTGTTGCTTACTGAGAAGAAATACGGCTGTGTCCAATTACATGTTAAATATTTGAAATCCGAGTGAAGAAAATAATTGGTTAAAATATGTTGGGAACCTAGGCCACTAAAGAAGTAGGCGTTCACTGTTGCTTTCTATAGCATGAAATGCGTTTGCAGTGTATGTAGCGCACTCCATGTCCATTTAATTATTACATTTCATGTCTTTTTTTGCTATGCTGTGAGTTGGTGAAATGCATTTAATGTAATGTGAAGAAGGCACCAGAGCTTTGTGGACTGAGATTTTGAAAGTGGATTTGGAAGGAGTATCAGATTAAAACTATAAAAAAAATTGTAATCCTTAATTTTTCTGCCAGAATAAATGCATGAAGGTTATGATTGTCTGCTTACATCTCACAAGAACCAAATATTGCCACCTAATTCATTGCCTTGATGTGCAAAATATTTGCATCCCTCAAGATAAAACGGAAAGGGTCAAGTTGTCTGAAGTTTACATGTACATGTGTTTGTCTGATACAGAAACGCTAAATGTCTTTTGTTCAGTGTAAAGTTGCTTATTCCAGAAAGTAGGCTTTGATGGAGTTTTTTTTTTTCCTGTGTGGAAGTTCTAGGGGGTCAAGATCTTCACAGCTGCAGCTTGACACTCAAATGGTTGAGGTTTTAAGTTACTGTGGGAAGCTGAGCCTTTGGAAAATCAGTATTATGAGGAATTTAACCACAAGTGTTCACAACATTTGGGCATGAAGGACATTTTGTCATTGGACAAAGATATCATACTCTGATGGTGTACACTATATATATATATGTGTGTATGCTTATGTGCTATTCAAACTTTCAAACTATAGTACCACCCAACTCTGCAGTCATTCAGCCTGTTCTGCAAATTTCAAGGCTTTTTAAACTGAAACGTATAAGCCAGGCATGGCTTTATCAAGCCAACACCAACATTTATCTCTGATTGTTTCTCCTCTTGTTTTTATAAACTCTCTTTTAGATTGATTTATTTTTTTAGTCAGTGTAATTAAATGATTGATTTACAAAATGTATAACCAATCCAATAGTTTATTCCTGATGTTGTTTATCCTAAATTCATCTGTATCCAACCGTTATGTTTACAAGTCTGAACATGCAATCCATCACAAGTTGTTATTAGCTGTGTTTAAAACTGTTCTTTCAGAACATGCTAGCTAAATAATTGACAGAGGTATTCTGGCATCTGCACATTAAACATGGGGTATCACTACAGAAAGCTATCTCATTTCAAGTTTATCCAGACCCAGTCAAAAGTCATAGCAGTTCATAATTACTACAAAGACAATTTTTGTCCTAGGTCTTTTTTTCTATGAACAGGTAGAAAGTTTTTTTTTTTTTTTTTTTTTTTTTTCCTCCATCTATTTGAAAAAACAAATAGATGTATATCTATTTTTAATAAATAATATATTAGTATATTAAATTTGTTCAATTGATCTCAATTAATCACAGCTTATGTTTCAAACTGTTATCCACGTTCTTATCCTACCTGTCTTGGGTACTGCATTATGTGGAACACCTATCCAAAAAATATTGCAAACCTCCTTAAAGTGATTTGCAAGTTATGCATCTGTCAAAATTGTTTCAAATTGTTTTATGCATACTGGTAACACAGCTTAATTAAGCCATCCCTCACATCCATACATCTCTCCCATGATGAGTTTTGTGGCTAATGGTTATTATTTCTGTCTGTTTCAGCAGGCGCAGGCCAAGAAAGAGGAGCCCGTTACACCAGCCTTAAGTGAAAGCATTCCAAAGTTCTACTTCCCTCGAGGACAGCCCCAGGCCAACATCAACATAGACAATCTCATTTCCAAGATAGAAAAAATATTTTCTCAATTTCCTGATGAAAAAGTCACTATTAAAGACATGGGGCCCGTCGCCAAGGTAAGTGTGGTTTGTAACGTTCCACCTTTACCTGCTCTGCAAATTGTTCATTTGTGTAACTAACTTATAACTGTTTATGAGACATTTTCCTGTAGACAGTGGAAAAATATCACAGCTGTTTATATGTCGAATTATTTATCCTGAGGAGAACTCGTCTAGGTAAACGACAGGATTCAGGAATTTAAAGAAAATGATTTATAAACATAATCTTTGCTAATTAGCCCAATTTATAGTTCCTACAGCACATGTGAAAGATGTAGTCATAAGAAACCTCTGATTGTGCTGAATTGCTTGTTTAAGAGAGAATGATTATAGAGTTGGAGAAATTACTCTTCTGTAACTTCCAGATCTCAAAATCCGAATCTCTTTGTTTGGCACTTAATTGTTTAGATAGAAATATAATGTTTGTTTTGAAGTGCATGACATTTTGGCCTATTTTGTCACCCTGAGGTCTATTTCTGCGTGACACTTTTGTCTCTTTGCAGGCCTGTGAGTGCCCACTCTATTGGAAAGCTCCATTGTTCCATGCTGCCGGAGGAGACAGGAGGGGAAATGTGTCCGTTCACAAGTTTGTGGCAATGTGGCGAAAGTAAGACAATAGTTCTCTTCACAGTGCACTTTCACATTCATGTCTGCAGTGGTCCATAGCTTCACAAGTGTGTGAATGTCCTCTTATCAAGAGCTGAAGTGCAGTGAGCTCTCTGTGTACAGTTTTGGTATGATACTGCAGTTTATTTTAGGTGTCCCTGCAGATGTTTGTGGGTTTTTTTTTTTTTTTTTTTGGAGGGGGAGGTGCTGTCTAGTATTCACTCATTCAAGTTTTCGACTGTGGGTCTATAAAAATCCTGCAGGGGTTCCATGAACGGATATATGAAATTCCTTGGATTTTCCTTAAAATATAATGGATAAGAAAAAATATATTATTACCTTCTACTACATTAATGTAGCACATCTAAAATGCTTCTATGTAAATAATTTTATATTTTTAATGAGATCATTAGTGATTATTAGAGTACCTGGTTTGGCTGAGCATCTGGGTGGGGGGTCCCTGAGTCTGTGAAGGTAAAAAAAAAACTTGTTTTAAATCATTATTCCTCCTTCATTGTACATCAGAACTTGCTGAGCGTGAATTCCAGAGCCTCATTTGTAGATTCCATTAATCTGAAGCCACATATTTGAAGTGAAGGGTTTTGGAGACCATATTGTTCTTTGAAAGGGTGTGAGGGAGCCTGAAACCATCTGTTTCCTCTCCACAGAGTGCTTCAGACCTGTCATGATGACGCATCCAAATTTCTTCACCTTCTGGCCAAGCCTGGCTGCAATTATTTGGAACAAGAGGACTTTATTCCATTCCTGCAGGTACAGAGTGCTAAACCTACCACTGAGAACACAGACATGCACAGGACAAAACATGCTGAGCACCAATGATTTCGGCTTCATATTATTTGCTCTCATTCCTTGTTTTTATGTACTTGAAAAATTCCAAATGTGGCGCTAAATGTTATCAAATAGTTGTGCGCAGAAGTGCATTCTTTGAGTTCAGTGATGGACATATCATTTATATTCACTGGCAGGATTGGCCGGGCACAGTAGAGGAGATGTATTCTGGCGTCCGCACTTTAATTTGTATTGTGTAGCTTTAGCAATTGCTTTGACCGTTTTGATGAATGAAAAAAGTATTGCTATGGAGTAGATTGGCCTGTTCCCGTCTGCTCCTTTACGGCAGTGATTTATGGGTTTTTCTATTGTTTAATTTCACATGGGGAAGGGTCAAAGAGTCTCACACCTCCCCCAAAATAAGTTGTCGTAATTTATCACCTTTTACGCATATATACCAATATTTGACTATGAAACATGCATGAGAAAAATCTTTGCTTCTCTGCTGAAGAATGCACTAGATGGGAAAAGTCAGTGGGCCATGCTGTCTGAAAGTGAGACACAAGCTAAAGACTGAGCTTGGGCCTTAAAATCAGCCCTTTGTTCTTAGAAGTTTAATACCTTTAACATTTCCACACATCTTGTACCAACACATCACCCTTTGCTAGTGGACAGAATGATTCGCCTTTTCTCTGTAATCTAATCCAGAACCTCTTTGCACACAAATGGATTTAACATTGGGCTTTTTTTTTCTTCTGTTAGCAGTTATTATATGCTGACTTTGATGTTATATTGGTGTATGAATCATTTTTAAAGTTTTTTTTTTTTTTTTTAAGGATGTGGTGGATTCACATACAGGTCTGGCATTTCTAAAGGAGGCTTCAGACTTTCACTCACGCTACATTACAACTGTAAGGAATACTTCCAGTTGTGTATTTTTCTAGTCATTGAAACACTTTTTGTATATTAAACATAGATTTGCATCATTAACTGAAACTTCAAATAACATGAACTGAGTATATACACTGATCAGGCATAACATTATGGCCTTCTTAATATTGTGTTGGTCCCCCTTTTGCTGCAAAAACAGCCCTGACCCATCAAGGCATGGACTCCACTAGACCCCTGAAGGTGTGCTGTGGTATCTGGCAACAAGATCCTTTAAGTCCTGTAAGTTGCGAGGTGGGACCTCCATGGATTGGAGTTGTTTGTTCAGCACATCCCACAAATTTGGAGGCCAAGTCAACACCTCAAACTCATTGTGCTCCTCAAACCATTCCTGAATCGTTTTTGCTTTGTGGCAGACAAAATTGGACTGCACGGGCCAGCCTTCGCTCCCCACGTGCATCAGTGAGCCTTGGCCGTCCATGACCCTGTCGCCAGTTCACCATTGTTCCTGCCTTGGACCACTTTTGATAGATACTGACCATACTGAACACCCCACAAGAGCTGCAGTTTTGGAGATGCTCTGACCCAGTTGTCTAGCCATCAAAATTTGGCCCTAGTCAGACTCGCTCAAATCCTTACGCTTGCCCGTTTTTCCTGCTTCTAACACATCAACTTTGAGGACAAAATGTTCACTTGCTGCCTAATATATCCCACCCACTAACAGGTGCCGTGATGAAGAGATAATCAGTGTTATTCACTTCATAATGTTATGTCTGATCGGTGTATACACAGAGTTATTATTTAGGTGCACCATAATTATGGATCATTGACAGATCAGCATTAAATGACTTCAATGAGCCTGGATGTTCAACTATGTGCTTCATACCAACAGGTAGTCCAAAGGATATTTTATAATGTAAACCGCTCATGGACTGGAAAAATAACATGTCCAGAACTCAGGAGAAGCACTTTTTTACAGGTAAATTTGTGAGTCTGTATCTAGGGCTGTATCTAATTGTCATACTAATTGATAGATATAATTGTATAGAAAAGATGCGTTTGCTCAATGTACAGTTTTAACCTAACCCACATGAATATTATTTAGATTAATGGCTGATTTTTTTATTTTAAATGTGTACATTTTATGTTAAATTAATTTGTTTTGGAATAGTTATAGATTTTACACTCACTCTGCATTTTCTATCATTTAGGTGACTAAGCTTTTCCGTTGTGTAATGGTGAAAATGTTTCCCAACAGAATGTGGCATTACTGGAAGAAGAGGAAGAGATTAACCAGTTGACAGAGTTCTTCTCCTATGAACATTTTTACGTCATCTACTGTAAGTTCTGGGAGCTGGACACAGATCACGACTTGTACATAGACCAGAGAGACCTGGCTCGACATAACGATCAAGGTACCCATGCACCCGCTGCGGTTTTAAGACTTTTCTGACATGCCGTTTAACGATTGGCTGCTTATAGCTGGAGGTGACTTTAAATATTCATCCCTTCCAGCAGCACTTGACTGCATGTGTTTCTGTTTGCTGCAGTATGAGTTTAGTAAATTGAATGAAGTGGTCTGAAATTTTAACATCAATTTCCCTAGCATGACGGCATGTCTGCCACTCTTTTATAATTTTATCTCCTTTCAGGCAGGGTCCATAATCGTTGTCTTTAAAATGATAAAATAAGGATATTAAATCCCTGTCTTGCTATTGCAATTTACAATATCTACAAGCTTTGACAGCGAATTATTACCCTATTTAAGCATACTGTGATGTGATTTTTCTGCTCTCTTTGACAGCCATATCCCATCGAATGATTGAGAGATTATTCTCAGGAGCGGTATCCAGGTAACCTCTTTCATTTTACAGACTGTCTTTTTTTTTGTTCCCTCAAAACGTTTTGAAAGCGTGTGTGTCATGTATCATATTGTTAGATTTTATGAGTGCTGTGGTTAATTATACTCTGCTCAGGGACAGAAAGGTTCATAAAGAGGCCAAGCTGAGCTATGCTGACTTCGTATGGTTCCTCATATCTGAGGAGGACAAAGGACTGAGACCAGGTAACTGAAAATATCTTCCTTAAAGGCATAATATGTAAGATTTTTGGATTAATATCCAAAAACCACTAGAACAATTGTTATACATTTTGTTGACATATGAGTATGTACGTACTTTATCCCAAATGTTTCCAAGAATGTTTAAATCCAGAGAAATAAGCCATTTTAACCAGGACACGGACAGTCTCTGTGCGTTGCCTATTAATGACATCATACACGCGTTACCCTCAAGTTTTATTTTGTAGAAACCATGGAAACACCAAAGATGCTTTAATATATCGTGTTTTATTACAGGTGAGCAACTGTTTGGATGCATTCATCGACAGAAATCTAATCATTGTTATACAGGTCAACACAGTTAGTCTTATTGTTTAAATCTCATTTTCTTGATTTACTGCGAGTACCATGTTTTACCATGCCTAATATCAATCTAGCTTACTGCAGTGTGCAACAAGTGTATCATAGTAGCCGCTGAGCGAACGCGCAGTCATTATAACATTACTTTCAGCACACTCAAATAATGTATAATATGATAAAACAGCACTGTGTTGCATCACATACACATGACAGAAGAAGCGGAAGCTGTTGTCTGCAGCATAATAAAAGCTCAGCGAAATCAAGGTGTCATCAAGCTACGCCTTTGTTTTGAATAAGCGACCTCGAACAGCAAAATTTTACGTATTGTTTACTCGCAAGTAACAACTGCCTTGATCATTAATTGGTCAATTATTTATTTGATTAATCTTTTCTTTTTTTTATCCCAATAGAACTCATGTCATTATTCTCCCCCTAGAAATTAGCACGTATTAACAATGTTGCTTGTGTAGCATAGAGTACTGGTTTCGCTGTATGGATCTGGATGGGGATGGAGTTCTGTCCATGTATGAGCTTCAGTACTTCTACCAGGAACAATGTCAGAAGCTTGAGGCCTTGGCCATTGAACCACTGCCTTTTGAGGACTGCCTGTGCCAAATGTTAGATATGGTCAAGCCAGAAATCCCAGGTATTATTTGAAATGATGAATAACTTAACATCTTGAATCGAACTTGATGATAGGTATTTTATCCTCTAAAGTAATCACTGAATTAGACCACATCCTCCTAGCAAAAGAAAGCAAAACAGTGAAATCGCCTACCTCGTCTTTAACCAAGTGCTCTTATTTTTGTTAGGAAAGATCACTCTCAGGGACTTGAAGAAATGTAAACTTTCCCATATTTTCTTTGACACGTTCTTCAACATTGAGAAGTACCTAGACCATGAACAGAGGGACCCCTTACTGGCTGCAAGGGTAATGAACAACAGATTAATTATATAATTTTATTGCTATTATGGTTACTTGGATGCTGTAATTAATATTGGTGTTCTTTGTATGTAATCATATAGGATGCTGAGACAATGGGACAGGAGATTTCTGACTGGGAGAGATATGCTGCAGAGGAGTATGATAACTTGGTGGCTGAGGAAACTGCAAACGAGCAGTATAACGATGGGTAAGAATGTTTCTCACAGCTAAACTAACCACAGACCACATTATCACTGTGCAGCATCATAGATGAACTTACTGCACTCAACTTCAGCTGGAAACAACCTCTAAGCTGCACGTCTAGACTCAGTCCTTCATCTAACAGGACTTCACCTCATGCAGCAGTTTAATAACATCAATCCACTTGTGTCATTTGCTGCATTTGTCACTGCACTGAGTCAGTGATCGGAGGGCTGATGAGGTATTGTGTGACCAATTTTAGGATCAGCACAGACTTCTAATGGCAGGATAAGTAGAGTTGAAACAGGTAAGACACTGTAGGTGCAGGGTTGAGGTTCCTTCCATGTTCTCCCCCACTTCTGTTCCTTTGTGGGTTCCTCCACATTTGCTCATCAGATATCGACCTAAAGTATGTTTTACACGCTAAAATTTCCAACAAACTCTTTTCAGTATTGTCAGGTGTCTTTTCAGTGGCATGCCTTCACGTCAGTTCCTTATCCATTTGCCATTCAGTTGGTTGTAAAAAACCTTTTTCCATTTTCTCCATAAATATTAGAATCAAACTGGCCAGCTCTGAAATTAATCAGCATTATGAACTAGTGTTGTGTTGTCTAATTTTCATAAAATAGGTTTCCAATCAAAGTACGAGACTATGTAAAATTATTAGATAAAGGATTGAACTGCTCTTCCCAAGTATTGTGAAATATAATTGAAATAAGACATTGATTATAAGTATAAAATAGGATTGAGCATACTTTATTCACAGTGCCTCATGGGAGTGGATATTCTTGGTTGAGCTCTCGCTGCAATTTCCATTTCCATGGTAGCCACGACTTCTGGATTTCTCCTTGAGATAGTTCTTGGAGAATTTGTCAGCTTTTAACTTTAACAGAATGTGGCAATTAAATTGAAGTGATTTCTGGAAATTGAAATCACACTGACTTATGCCGTGTTCCAGGCAACCCGTGTTTTTCCAACCTTCTACCCGTGAAAGTGCACTGGAACGGCAGTCAAACCGGTGACTTCCCACCCGTGAACTCGTAGATCGATGTTCTCCCAGTTACAAGCTCTGACGTCACACAGCCCACGAAACAACAATGGCAGCCCCTATGGATGCGGCGTTTATGAAAGTGTATATATACAAATAACGTAAAATTAAAGGTATAACAGCTTCTCTTGCCTTGTTTTTTTTCTCCTCCATTTCCCTCAAATAAGCAATGAGTAAGCACCTTTGGCGATAGAAATGATTGTGAATGAGCATTAGCCCTGTACACGGTCCGCCATGCTTTGTTTACGTCTAGCTACCACAATTCCTTGCGCTCGGGCAGTTTGGCGTGACTTTGCCTGGAGCGCTACAAGTCGTGAGTCATGGTTTGAAGTCGTAACTTATGGGCTCAAAAACCTGCCTGGAACGCAGCATAAATCTCAGAGCTCCTGGTAGGTTTGTTATTTTTAATTTATGGAGAAAAATAGAATCTGATTTTTACGTCCAGAAGACCAGAACCTTGCCATGTGTTTTTGCAGGTCTGGGCTCAGGATATTTTGTAACACAGTTTTATGGTTGTTTTTTGTTTGTTTTTTTTTTTTAGCTATGACAATGCTCTGGACCCAGTTGATCACATGACACGTGCTTTTGACCTACGGAACGAGAAGAGACATCTCTTTGAGATTCCCAACCCTCACAGTAACCTGGACTTGGATGAATATGAATACGAGGACGATTTTGAATGACAACAACACAAGTAAAGGCCACCATCTGGTAGTGTGTAGAACAGGATGTGGATGGATCCTGCTCTCAAATACTGATGCTGCCTGGTTCAGCTAACCAAGGCTCAAGAGCGTACGGATGCCTTCAGCCGCTGGATACCAGACAGTAAACCAGCGGTCTGGCGAGGATCTGTTTAGCAAGACGGATTGTGCTGGCCCAATCTATCTGTCTGACATCTACGCACAACCAGGTCTATAAAACAAATGTAGCTGCACTGTAGGTTTCAAGCAACTACACTGGAACCAAACCGGGACACTTGAAATATTGAATGTGCACTAAGTTTATAAATATTGGAAGTTTTTACTCAGAATTGGTTTATAAGACATTCCAGAGATTCAGCAAAGTGATTTCAGCTTCATTTCATGGATGGCTTATTTCTCTAGAGCTCTGTCGACATGCCTTATGTGTTTGAGACGCACGCTAATATGAACTAATGCAGTGATTAGACTCTGACATATCTATGTGAGAAGTGTCTTTAAATTATAATGTATTTATATATATATATGTATGTAAATATTTTTTGTTTTTGCCTCGTTTGTTCAAAACCTTTAGGCTTAGTCCACTTAAATGTTTTTCAACAAATCATCTTTGTAATTTCTATAGAAGTGCTTCCTAAAAACATGCTTTTATTGTTAAAATGAACTTTCTGTCTTTAAAAGTTCAATAAAGTATTAGGACAGAAGTTTTTCATGCATTCTCTGCAGGATGTTATTGCGGTTTCTTTAAAGTATAGCCACATTTAATATTTTTTTATGCACTTGCTAGGACCAATTTTTTTAATACATAAGTCACTTTTTCGTCACACAGTTCTCCTTGTCAACTTTCAGCTCAACAATGCATTTTGAATGTTAAATGATCTAAAACAAAAAAATTCATGCATGTCTCAAAGGTTGTCACCCAACAAGTATAGTTTGTCACTCTTATGCATGTCTTGTCAAACTATGACAGACATGCATAAAGTTAAATGATCTTTCCTTGATAAAGTTAAACAGTCGGATATAATTCAAATCTTGTTGCAGTATCTCTCTTGACAGTGAAGCTCATGTCATTAGCATATACTGAAGAGCAATTTACCATGGACAAAGTCAAGTGGCAAGTTTAGATATTTATATTAAAGCAGGTGTAAATCTGCATATAGTTCAAAAAAAAAAAAAAAGTGATTCTTGTTATACAGTAAATGTACACCCTTTATTCTTGCTTTACAAAACAAAAATGACCGGCTTCTACTGTTTAGAATTCAATGTCGTATTCCTGCTGAAAAATCCAACATTGATGGTCACTAGCACAAGGTATACTTTGCATGCTGGGACCTAACCTTAATCCATGTAGTTACCTTACTGTTATATTACCCAGTACTTTTAAGTACATTGTACATACACGTAAGTGCACATACTGTAAAATTAAGTGCAACCTAAATGTTTTCAAAAGCGTATGTAAATGTAAGTGGCCTGTAGGTACAAAGAGTTTTGGTGCGTGAGAAAATAGTTTAATTTGAAAGATGCCAAATCCATGGAAAAGGATCCACAGTTTATCCCACATAGACTACTGGGTTCTAGCAACTGTAAAACTGTAATGTTTGTTAAAGACAATGCAGTAACACCTCTAATAATAGGGTTTATAATTAATGTTTAATTATCTGCAAGTCAAATTTGTTCGAAACATTTATGAAGTGAGTATGGACCCCTTCCAATGTTTAAATACTACAAATATAAAAAAGGATAAATGTGTATATTACATAATGGCAAAAAAATAGAGCTGCATGCCCTCAATTTACAACATAATTGTAGCTTATTGACGATATACCTGAATGAACGCAAATATTATGATTCAGAAATATACAACAATATATGTGTAATTTGTGGTCTTAAAGTACATGGTACATGTAAAATTGCAATATTATTAATTTTAGCATTACAGTTAGTGTTTTAAACAGGGAGATTTGAAAGTGCATTGTCCTGTCAATAAGTGCACAAAATTTCAGCAACAGCAGTGCACCATATATTTTCATTCTTTACAAAATATTTCAGCACCACCATACTAGTTCTGAATCGGATCATAATAATTATTAACATTTTAAATGGCACAATTTTCATATACAGGACATTATGCAATAGTGAACAGATCCATGATGACAGATATGAACAACGTTAGACATCAATCTCTACAGTATCAACATCCACCTCATCATTGCTCCTTGGACCTTTATCAGACACAAGACTGCTGGTTCGCTGCTCTCTGCTCAGTGGGGCTGGCTGGACCTTTGAGTCTTCAGAACTAAACATGGAAGAAAAATACAATAGTATGTTACTCAAATGACTGACTCTTCACACTGTCGACAAGTGTTTATTGACCTCACCTTTTCAAAAGCTTGTTTCCTTTTGATTCTGTAGAGGGTGAAAGAAACCTTTGCTCCCCTGTTTAAAAATAGAAACATTTAGGGAATTATAATAAACTTGACATTATAAAATACATTGTTCTTAGTAACTCCAGTAACCAGATTCATAGATATATTATCTGACAGTTAACTGGCAAAAACTGTGAAGCATGACAAGCTATAAGTCATCGAAAATTTTAAACAGCATTTCCAAAAACTATCTATATATATATATATATATATATAAGATAAATTATATATACAGTAAATACATGCATATATTTCTTAAATATATACATGCATGTGTGTGTATTTATATATACATAATTACACACACATATATATTATGTAAACACAAACTTTTATTTTGGATGTGATTAATCACGATTAATTTTCCCCAGCACTAATATATATATATATATATATATATATATATATATATATATATATATATATATATATAATTTTTACTTTTAGTGTGTGTATATAAATAAATATAAAAATAAAGAGTTAAAGAACAGCATTTATTATATACATTATTCAAATGTTTGAAAGAAATTAATTAATACTATTATTCAGCAAGGATGTGTTCAATTGATAAAAAAGTGACAGTAAAGAATTATATTGTTAAAAATATTTATATTTTAACTAAATGCTGTTCTTTTTAACTTTTTATTCATTAATGAATCCTGAAAAAGAATCACAGGTTCAAAAAATATTAAGCAGCACAACTGTTTCCAACATTGATAATAAATCAGCATAGGATCATGTGACACTGAAGACTGGAGTAATGGCTGATGAAAATACAGCTTTGCGTCACAGAAATAATATAGTATATATTATTATATAGTATATTAAAACCATCATGTTAAATTGCAATAACATTTCCCAATTTGAAATCAAATAAATAACAAAAAGTAATGTTTCCAAACGTTTGACTGATACTGTATACACACACACACACACACACACACACACATATATATAAAAAGACAAATAAAAATGGTGAACAGAAACAGCACCTAACACATATAATTTCTCCAACATTATATATTCATATCGATATTTACAGAAATTGCCGATGTTATTGTTACCCTTTTACAAATTGCATTACTAAAAAAATGGCCGACTGAGCGTCCTTACCTTCAGAGTTGACCTGTTTCATGGAGGGTGATCTGGAGCGGTTGGTGAGGGAGGGCTGTTTGTTGGTGTCAGAGCTGATGAAGGAGGTGGCATCTTCTCCCTCAGCCGTGCCCATCAGAGATGCTCTGTAGTAGATCAGCGGCATCCAGCTCTCCTCTCTGTTGTTGATGACCTGCTCACCAGCAAACTTCTGCAAATAACTGTAGCTAGAGGGAAGATAACACATTTATAAAACCAATATGTTAACTGACATGACTGAGATAGTTTTAGCAAATAAAAAAGCTGAGAAGACCAGGACCCAGAAGTGCAAAATGTCATATGTGTGTAATTCATTTAATTTTAGCTTTAACTTACATAGTCTTCTTGTCCAGTTTAAGCAGTTTGCCTGAGAATTCGCTGAGGATGGTGAGGTATGAGATGTACGGTGGAGAGTGTTTCTCAGACTGCTGAACGAATCCTTTGAAAACGAACTCAATGCCGTCCCTGCACAAAGAAATCCAATATATTCATTCATACTAGCAACATTTCCTTTTAAGACCTGAATATTCCTTCTCTTATCCGTCTATATTTGAATTCTAATATGAGAGCAGGACTGCAGCTGACAAAATGAATCCTCAGCACTGAAAATAACCAAAGAGGAGACTTTTATGTACTGGCTAAATGAAGCCACGCAGTGCAGCATCTTGATGTAACTATTTTTATTTGAGGACAAACATAGCAATCATTTGGTTTTAGTCATATATCACTATGCCAGACATCTGAAGTGAACTTCTTTGACATAGAGTCAGCAGTAGAGTCAGTCGAGTGGACTGCGGTACCTGTGGATCATGGCCAGGGACTCGCGGGACTTGATCTGGTCCCATCCGAAAGTGAGCGAGAAGCGTCTGGCCAGCTCCTTGATGCTGCTGTAGGTCTGAACCCTGGAGCTGCATGTGTTTCCTCTGTCCTGCTCCTGTTTCAGTCTCAGATACAGCTGAACACACACAGAAAAATGTTTATAAGTCCATGCTGCATTCATGTTATTAAAAATACAAAAAAAGCTGCAATATTGTGAAATATTATTAAAATGTAAAATAACTGTTTTCAATTTGAATATATTTTAAAATGTCATTTATTTCGGTGACTCAAAGCTGAATTTTCAGCATCATTACTCCAGTCTTCAGAGTCACATGATCCTCCAGAAATCATTCTAATATGCTGATTTGCTGCTCATGAAATTTATGATTATTATCAATGTTGAAAGCAGTTGTGTAAAAAATTTTTAGGATTCTTTGATGAATAGAAAGTTCAAAAGAACAGTATTTATCTGAAATGGAAAGCTTTTGTAACATTGTATTACCGTTCAAAAGTTTTGGGTCGGTAATACAAATAGAACTTAAGGAAATGAGAGCTTAAAGAAATGAATACATTTATTCAGCAAGGACGCATTAAATTGATCAAGTGACAGTACAGACATTTATAATGTTGCAAAGGCTTTATATTTCAGATAAATGCTGTTCTTTTGAACTTTCTAAGCATTTTTTGAGCATAATTTTTGAGCAGCAAATCAGCATATTAGAATGATTTCTGGAGGATCATGTGACTGAAGACTGGAGTAATGATGCTGAAAATTCAGCTTTGAATCACGAAATAAATTGCATTTTAAAATATATTCAAATAGAAAAAGTTATTTTAAATTGTAAAATATTTCACAATAATACTGTTTTTGCTGCATTTTGAATCAAATAAATGCAGCCTTGGTGAGCAGAAGAGACTTCTTTAAAAACATTTTTAAAAAATCTTACTGTTCTAAAACTTTTGACAGGTAGTGCATATATTTATATAATTTATAAATATTTTATATAAAAATATATACATTTTAATATATACATGCATGTGTGTGTATTTATATATACATAATAATTATACACAGTACACACACATATATTATATAAACACAAACTTTTATTTTGGATGCGATTAATCGCAATTAATCGATATGACCACTAACATATACAAAATACATTCATTATTCATATGGGGAGTATGCTGGACATTTGGACTCGAGTATGAGAAATATGATATTTGGTATATAATGAATACACATGGTTAATTTCACTAGTGCAAGACCAAAAAAAGGCATTGGATCTGTGTAAGAGTATGTGTGTGAGCACTGCTTCCATTTCCTCCTTCAGCACACAACCTACTATTAAGCTATTCAAGGAGAGGAAGAGCTGCTAGAACATTCCACACAGAGCATGATGGGATGGTGGGAGAGTGGATTCATTGTGTCTCAGAGGTGTCGACAGCTGCAGGGGCCCATCAGAGAGCACGGGGGCCTGGGACAGTCGGCTGAGCAGATGTGGCACATAGAGGCACGTCACATGACAGAGAACCCTCCATACCTGCTGAAGGCACTGCACCAGTGTGCGCGCACTTTCGATCTTGTCCATCTGCCGTGTCCTGTTCAGGGTCTCTTTGATGATGTCGCCGAAGTCATTGTAGTACTGCAGGGGAGAATGACAGCAGTGAGCGAAACAGGCTATGAAGAACGTGGTTGTGGCTCCATGTCTGCCATATGGCTTCACCCCTAGGAATGCAAGCCTGTGGCATACTGACAGCACATTACCCATAAGTCTCTCGGGCACTCAGGATACGACTCTGGTGTTAAGACCAGAGCATATTAGTTACTAGAGGTTTAAGGTTTTCAGACAATTATGGTGAAACATGCCCCTGATACTGCACATATTTCATGCAATGTATCATACTCCATGAAATGATTAAATGGATATTGAGATATCAATTACCATACACAATTATTTTCTCTATAGGTCATCTATAGGGAAAGCTGACTGGAGGCCTCCATCAGGCTTGTTTTTTTGTTAAAGCAATTACATGAATTCTTCTTTAAAATAACTGAGCTATATAAAGAGTTAAGGTCGTTGTCTAAATGATCCCTGTTGAGGTGGGACTACTTTTCAAGGTAGATAAACTTTGGAGTCAGTAAGATTTTTAAATGTTTGTAAAAGATGTCTTATATAACTCTTTTCTATTTGAATATATTGTAAAATGTAATTTATTCCTGTGATGGCAAAGCTGCATTTTCAGCATCATTACTTCAGTCTTCAGTGTCACATGATCCTCCAGAAATCATTCTAATACATTGATCTGGTGCTCAAGAAACATTTCTTTTTTTGAGGTTTGTTTTTGGTGTTTTATTAAGATAAGATGGGGAAAGAGCGGGAGATGGGACTGGGAAAAGACCACAATCCGGGACTCAAACTCAGGTCAACCCAAAGCGTAACTGCTGTACATCTCGGAGCGCTACCCACGAGGCTATTGGCTCAGACAAGAAACCTTTTTTTTATTACTATCAATGTTAAAAACAGTTATGCTACTTAATGTTTTGTGAAACCATGATACATTTTTTTCAGAATTCTTTTCTGAATTGAATGTTCAAAAGACTTTATTTGAAAGAGAAATCTTTTGTAACATTATAAATGTATATGCTATATAAATGGCACTTTTGATCAATGTAATGTCCCCTTGCAGAATAAAAGTATTATTGTCTACTGACCCCAAACTTTTGAATGGTAGTATATATGGCATGTTGGGTTTAAGGCATATGGAACACCCATTGCCATGCAACAACATCCATTAATTACCCTCCATTTGCTTTAACATATTAATTCAAGACACTCTAATTGGTCATGAAAGTTGGCAATGTCAGACAGTTAAAAGAAGCGACTACTTATTACCAAGATGAAGCTGTTCAAGTGAGGGGTTTGTGATTATGACGCACACCAACTTTAAGTTATTTGCCTCGACTTTGAAAGCTGTCATTCAGAGTAAGAATGTGTGTGTAGTATTAGCAGTAGTTTTTGCTTTGAATGCCTCATCAGGAAGAATGTTGCTAAGAGAATGTTGGCTGCTCTGTGCTGGCCGAGCCATGCGGCCATTCCAAACGTGGCAGTATGTCAAACACACACAAATACACAAACACACAGCACTGTAAATTCTTCATATTAGCTCGTAAATTCAAAAGCCTTAGAGCTCCAATCCTGAACAGAGTAGAAGATCAAATAGAGATCAAATTTAAAGGAAGATACGCAGCCTAATCTAATAATCAATATACCAAATACATTTTTTTACATTTACGTTTTAACACAATAAAAATTATAGCATTTAATATGCTATATAGTACTTATTTAAATATATTTTATATATTTAAATATATTTATATGTAGTATATATAGTCTATAATATATATAATAATATAAAATAAATAATATATATTAAATAGTGCTGGGCAATTGCTTAATCGTGATTAATTGTATCCAAAATAAAAGTTTGTGTTTATCTATGTGTGTGTACTGTGTATAATTATTATGTGTATATAAATACACACACATGCATGTATATATTTAAGAAAATTATGTTATATTTATATATAAAATATTTATATATAAGATAGATTATAAACATATATATATATACACACACATGCATATATTTCTTAAATATATACATGCATGTGTGTGTATTTATATACACATAATAATTATACACAGTACACACACATATATTAAGTAAGCACAAACTTTTATTTTGGATGCAATTAATCGCGATTAAGCAATTGCCCAGCACTAATATTAAACAATAACATTAAAATATGTACATTAAAGTAAATCAAATGCATATATATCAGAGTATGTTCTGAGATAATAAAAAGTTACATTTCCTGTGAACACTGTTATTTCCTGTTGAATGCACTTTGTGGTACTATGTTTTAGAGATCCACCACAAATTACTGTGCTTATCTGTAGACCTTACATTGAGGAACAAACTACAGATTAGTATAAAAACATTGATCAAATTGATTAACAGATCTTTGCTTATCTCTTTGGTTATGAGCTGGTGTTTACCATGGTCAGAGTTAGTTTAAAGCGAGAGAGGCAGGAAATTTGAATGAGTGAAGTGTCATACTGTACCTTCACATACTGCTTGAAGACCTCAGCAGCCATGCTCATCTCTAGTACACTGTGCACTATCAGCTTGCAGTATGCTGCCAGAAGATTTCTCCTCCGGTGCAAGTCTTCCAGCCGTCCCTCTCCACACTCGCTCTCACTGACTGCGCAGACAGACACACAGAGAGAGAGAGACAGGTTGAAACAGAGAGGTGCAGATTCAATAAGAGAGCGGTATAATTATGATACTCAAATCTTATAAATGAAATGCTTTCCTGAGGTGAGCTAAAGTTAACAACATTTTCTGCTCTGGAAACAGAATGTGTCTATCGTCGTCCTGCCTGGTCCTGAAGCCATCACTTAATAGAGAGGTCTCATAACAGCATTAGTGACGTGAAGAAAATCCAATAACTAAATTGCTTTTTATTACATGTTACCAGCAAAAGCTTATATTGCATTTTTCAAGCGGTAAGGAATTTGTGCCAGCACGAATCGACGACTCTCTGAAATATTTATAGAATTGATTTGATTTGCTTCAGTCAGACTTGATTTCTAATCAAATACCACAAAATCTGATGTTATCTCATAGGCTGCTAGTGTTTGTCTTAAAGCAACACAAAGGCCAAAAGCAACATAAAAACTAGTTTAGGAGAGATAATATTGATTTTTCAGTAGATGTAGTCATTTTGTATATGCCTACCAAAGCTTCTTGTATTTCGTGTGGACTTCTAAATATAATTCCACAGGGCTCTGCTCTGATCTAATTACCGGTACATTTACAAGCACAACTTCTGTAAGATCTCACGTAATAATATCATAATGGATTATTATCATAATGCATTATCTGTTGGACTTACACTCCTTGATTCAGTGGCATGTTTGATAGGTCAGTGAGAAGGCGGGGTGCAATTAGATTAACTAACCAAATGTGATTGTGTTTTATGTGATTATTTTGTGCCTGACATAGGCTGGTGTAGTGACTGACTGCCATCTGCTGGTGAAATTGAGACTATTCTGATCTATCCGGACACCTTTGTAAGTACATTCGTGTGTGTGTGTGTGTGTGTGTGTGTGTGTGTGTGTGTGTGTGTGTGTGTGTGTGTGTGTGTGTGTGTGTGTGTGTGTGTGTGTGTGTGTGTGTGTGTGTGTGTGTGTGTGTTAAACGTTTGGGGTCGGTAAGATTATTTTAATAAAAGAAGTGTCTTTTATGCTCACCAAGGCTGCATGTATTTGATCAAAAATGTAGTTAAACTACTACAGTGAAATTAAAATGACAGAAATAACTGTTTTCAATTTTAATATATTTGAAAATATAATTTATTTTGTGTGATGGGAAGCTGAATTTTCAACAGTCATTAACTCCTGTCTTCAGTGTCATGTGATCCTTCAAAAATCATTCTAATATGCAGATTTTCTTATTATTATATTAGTGTTGAAAACACTTAATATTATATAATCATATTTTGCTATTTTAGATTTTTTTTTACTATCTACCTATCTATCTATCTATTTTTTTTTTTTTACAAAACAACACATGAATATATAACATTATGAAATATGAATTATGTAGCTGTTTTTTCTAGCATATTTCTGACAAACATCACATGTCACTGTGTCACTCAGAGCATCATATATCGAATGAGACATTCTCTGTCTCTCAGGGAAAATACGTCTGCCACAAAAGCATCAAGAGCCATTGTGATTTTGTTCCTCATGTTTTCGTCTCGGTGGCTTAATTGGGCCCAGGGGAGAGGGGGGCCCACACCCACACATAAAAAGTTTGTCCCAGGCCCTGTGAATTTTAGTGGCAGAATTTTATGATAGCCTTAGGTATTCTAGATAATCTTATAAGGGTACATTTTCCACACACACTCACCAAAAAAAAAAAGACAAAAAATTGCATCAGATGTTTTCTTGTAGACAACTGGTCAGATAGTGTAGCTCATAAAGTTACTGGCCAATTGGAAAGTAATTTCACCATTTCATTGATTTGCCACAGCCATTTTTTACTCGCATTTAGCACCCTTCCTGAAAACCATCCTGTGAGCAAACCCCATGTTGAATGCATCATTGAGAGTTTGACATGAAAGTTTTCTGTTTTATGCATATTTTCAAAGAAACCTCAGTTAAACCTCATGATCATGCAAAAAAATCTGATCTAAAAAACAACGCTGGATCTGTTGAGGCCGCCCACGTCAGCCCACAGCAGGGCACAGGCCAAACAAGGACCTTTATGATTTACTGTAAATGAAAAGAGAAGAGAACCTTTGCTGCTGTGGGTGTCCAGCTCAGGGCTGGTGAAGACATGCTCCAGGACGAAGGAAAGAAGAGATTTCTGAAGTTTGGGATCAGGGGTGTACAGCAATGGAGTGCCTGCAGACGAATCCCACATCTGAAGCTGGTAATTATGAGCTATGAGAACGTCACTCAGACACATGAAGGCCTTTGTGAAAAACAACATAAAATAGACAGTGCCTGATCAACAGATGTGATATAAAGTAGACAAAATAACCTAAATTTATCTCAAATCTACTATAATTCATAATCTAATTAAAGGTGTCAGAATTACTGTAATTACGAGATTCCGACTTGTAAAAAGCATGCATGTCCTTGTTACAACTTGTAAACTTTGAGAGCTCTGACTTGTACCACGTGACCACTATACCACCGCAAATTCATTTAGATGTTGATTGTTTTGCCATAGAGACGCATAAATCAGAGTCCGAGAACGTGAACAGCTCTGAGAAGAATGTCACATGTTGTCATCTCGTAATTACAGTAATTATGACATGAACACAGCATAAATAACCATTCCCCAAAAAGAATGTATTAATGAACTAAATTATTTTGGAATTAAAAAAAAACCTAATACTGTTATATTTCCATTATATCACAAATATAACTATGTTAATTTAGTATGATTCATTCTATGAAAAAGATTAAATAAACAATTACTCAAGCACTCATGATGACTAAAGATGCTAAAAAAGAACAAGATGCCAACAGCTAAAGGTGTCTTCAAATAATTAGTCATTTCATTTTGATTAAAATGACAGCTCTAAAAATATGACATTTCACTGAAGACATTGACAATTTGAAGCAGTCTTGAAATAAACAGATTGCCAGGAACTTCCATTGGTTTTAGCTTCAATTAGTGTGTTTTTCTGCTGTCAGCTTGCCCTGGCATGAAGTGAGGATTCATTAAAACACAACGCAGGTGCCAAGGGCACTCTGCAAGAAATTAAAGTCAAAACAAACAGGATTCAAACAATGCCAGCGCATCGGCCCACTGGCACACATGCTACTACTTAACACACAGACAATACGCTCTGATGTGTTTGGAATAATCCACTTTGAAGAAAGGGCTGAATTGAGTGGTATGCCGTGAACAGAGAAAGAAGCGTGATGCTCACTTGCTCTCGTACAAGCTGCTCAGTGTGCGAGAGACAGCGGTGGCATTTCTCACAGAACGCACGTAGCTGGTTTCTCTGCTGGAGGGAGGATTCCTAAAACCACACACAAACACACAGGGTTCATACACATTTCTACCAATACATTTCCATGACTTATCCATGACTTTTGAGGCAAATATCCATGACCTAACATTCCATGAAAGCGTCTGTGTATATATGTAAAATAAGAATAAAAGTCCATGTTCAAATTTCAAATCACAACATATCTTAACTAATTGATGACAAGCTATGTGGTTTAATACAAAATAAACATTTATTTAAATAAAGCTGACACACCAGTAAAACAGTTAGATTTAAGAAGAATTCAAACAGAAACAAGATTATTTTTCTTACCCCATTGGCAGATAATTTAGCTTGTTTTAAGCAAAAACTCACTTCATTTTGATTTTATTTTCCAGAAAACAAAAATATCTTATACATACATATATAAATACATATTGATTTAAGAATTTTTTGATATAATTAGACTAGAAACAAGACAAAAAATAATAAGTAAGAGCATTTTTGCAGTGCACACATGGCACCTCACTACATGGTAAAAAGTAAAAAATATTATTTCTATATCTAGAATGGCTTTAATAGACATTAAGCTGCGGGCCGTTTGAAATTCATCCTCAGGGTGCCGCACTTTGGACACCCCTGCCCTTATCCTCTAACATTCTCCTAACGTTATCATATAACGTTTCCCCAATGTTATATTCTAACGTTTCCCTAACGTTATATTCTAACGTTATATTCTAACATTCTCCTAACACTATCCTCTAACGTTCCCTAATGTTATATTCTAACGTTTCCCTAACATTATATTCTAATGCTTTTCTAACATTCTCCTAACACTATCCTCTAACGTTCCCCTTATACCCAGGTTTCATACACATTTCTACCAATACATTTCCGTGACTTTAGAGGCAAATGTGACCTAATGCTCCATGAAACATCTGTGTATACATGTAAAATAAGAATACAAATCCTACAATCAAAACTAATTAATGACAAGCTATGTGGTTTATAACAGAATAAAGATTTATTTAAATAATGCTGACACACCAGTAAAACGGTTAGATAAAATACTGTCTGATCCTCAGAACTCCACTCTGTGTAGCAACAGATTAACGTACATCACTAGGAGGAAACAATGTTAAATAAGTGAATAAAAGTGTCCAGTAACACTAATAGTAATAAGGTGGTAGTGCCAGAGACAAACTTTTAGAATCCAAAATATGGCAAATAAGATTTTAAAACAGCTTTACCTCCTATTTACCATTAATATAATTGGATAACCATCAATCATCAACAATATAACATCCCTATTTGAATTCCCCAAAAACAGTCAAGTAAATTTTTTTCATTTCTGCAATTTGCACCTAAGTACAAACTGCAACTGCCAGACATTACCCCATGCCAGGGTCAGAAATTAAATTTGCCATTAAAGGGCACCTTGCAATGATTCCCAGGACCATTTGTTTACCTTCATAAGTACAATTTTTAAAATTACCTATGTTGTCTTTTATGTCAAATACTTAAATTTAACCAATTACTTAAATCAATCAGAATACTATATGGACTGTTACCAATAAAATTATTATCATTAACAAAAGCCATCTTTACACTGCAAAGGTGGAACATGAAGCTGCATCTGAAATAGCATAAATGTTTATTTATATAGATTGTTACTCTTAAATTATCAAATTAACTCATTAGTGACAATAATCATTATTGTCAATTAATGCCCTTGATATTGTAATAATGATTATTAATATCGATTAATAGAATACATAAAACTAGTACATGGGAAACTGCATGTCATATTCTGGCTACACGGATAAATCAATCCAAGAACCATTTATGAATTATTTTAATGTTTTTATGCATTAGAAAATGAAGACTTCACATAATCTTATCAGCATGATGAATAAATTATATTAAATGGAATAAACTGTATACAGAAAGAGAGCAGAGAATGTGACTGATCGCGAAGTTATCCGTAACTTGGGTCTAGCTTGAGCTTAAGCACTATCACAAACACTCCCGTCATGGATGTGACATGAATCTCTTACATCGATTCTGCACTTTGTTGTTTATGGTGGGAGAATTGGCGAGTTTCAGTTAGAATTCAGTCAAAGAGCGTGCATGCTGAACAAAACTCTTTGTTTCAGTGATAACTAATCTTAACGCCTCTGATTGGCCATCACATTCATAAGCTCAACAGAAACTTGTGTGATTGGTTATAATGCTCAACGCTGCAAAACGAAATCTGATGGAATGCCACAGTCGGATAGATAGAATGAACATTAAGTATTGAAGTTTGTTTAACTAATATTATCACCTAAACATATATTCGATTTTTAAACAAATTTCCATGACTTTTTCTAAACTTTCTGGGTTTCCAAAATTTCATGACTTTTCCAGGTTTTTCATGACCATACGAACCCTGTACACACATCCATAATGATGGAAATTCTTTTCCTAGTATTTTGCTCATTTTATTTAATTATTATGCATGGAGTTTTTATGACTATATTGATTGAGAAAGTCCACAAAGCTTTGACATTTGGGGGGAAAAGTCATATGAATTTTGAGTGACAGGAATGAGAGGAGTATAATTATGCAAAATAACAGAAACAGAAAGAAGCACAGCAGGCTCTAACTGATGTAGACTGATGAAAGCGTCATTGCGAGCAGTGCCGCCAGACTCGTGTGTAAAATATTTTTTCATAATCACGTCCACGTGGAGCTCCGAGCTGGACGTGCTGGATCGGTTCCTCCATCCCACGTAGTCCCAATGTCAATTTAGCTAAATGACTCTTTTGAAACGGACATACATCCCAATTTTATGCTGAACACGTCTTTTTTTCCCCCCTCACCTCGGGTCGCCATTGATATTAGAATTGCAGATTGAGCCGAGCTGCCGCTTGGGCCAAAAATTGCCGCCTACGCTGTCAGTTATTGATGACGAGGCCAGAGGAGAAAGTGGCCATTCCTGAGCCAGCATTGAGCACCTCTTACATACAGCAGTCTTAATGGCCGCAGATATTTCACTGCATAAAGGTTAGAGTTGGGGAGATATGATTACCCCGTGCACTGCATGGAAATATAGGCCTAATAAAAAGCCCTGCTATTAGCGTTGAAATGTCCACACAACAGCGAACCATTACGCCCCCTACAATCCATCACCAGAACCTACTTTTCCTAAAGACTCACGATCAATTGCTTTCTATCACTTATTAAAATCCGCTAGACATAACCATAGAGCCTCTGTGTTGATATTTGAAATGTAATGTGGCAGGTTTAAAGGACACGGCTCTTCGTGATGGATCATACGACAACTCTGTAGACAGAGAGTCTCGCATGCTTAAAAATGCTTGATTAATTAATCGCCCAAGGGAAAACTCTGTGCTTATGTCTATGCATGTAGATTACCATTCTAAGCATGATCTTGGCCATCTATGACAGCAGTCATGTTCGAATCAGAGTGGAAGAGAAAGGTATATGGCTCACCCTGGAGGTCACACCTTCTCCAAAGGTGTTGAGCTTCCACAAAATGCAGCTACACATACAGCGCAGAGCCTCAATTGTCACCTACAAGAATCACAAATTAGAAAGACGAACCTGTTGAAGGAGAAAAGAATGATGTAGATGGTTCTGTACAGGGCTAATTATGTCACCTCCATGGGAAGACCGCCATGTTTTATCTCCGCCTCCAGGAATTTGGTGCCCAGCTCATAAAGGCTCCATTTAGACAGATCCTGAGCACTAGATAGATTTGATAAAGCAACACATTAAAAATAACAATACATATATTTAAATGGCATCAGACAGAATGAGATAGAAAGACACATTAAGAAACAGACCGTATTTTCAGTAACTCTGTGCAGTTCTAAACTGAAAAATTCTTAGTAATGGTGCATTACATAAAAATAATTACTTTTTGAATGTTTGCAGAACTTTCAGAAATAACATTTTCATAACCTAATGGGAATGTTAGGAGAACATTCTAAGAACATAACATTGTTAGCAGGGTATGTAAAACTCACAGAATTAGTGGGTTAGCTTGTACAATGAAATGTGATTATCACAAATGTTGCAGTGTGTATGTGGAAAGAATAAACTAACAGAAACTGCTTACATGTTGAATGCAGTAAGTTTCTTCAGTGTGGACAGAATTTCCAAAGTGTTGTCATTGTTTCCAGTGAAACAACCACTCTGTACATGAAAGGAAGACCTTTTAATTAGACTATTCTGTAAGGTACAGTCTCCATAAATAAATGTCATGAATCAAATAAATGTTTTATTAATGTCAAGATCCAGATAAAATCCATTTATGTAACTGGTACAAGCTTGTAAAAGAACATCTACCCCTGGCTATCAGAGTTTACGGTTCTTTAGCATACTCACACTCAGTGATTCTCCTAACCATGTTCCCAGTGTGTTTGTCCAGTGCTGGATGAGCCGGTCAAAGGTGGGTCGGGCCAGGGAGTGCCAGGCCGAATCCTGAGCACAGAGGCTCTGGTAAGAACGAGCAGCCGTCTCCAGTAGCCCTGTGTCTGTGTGTCTGTCTACCACAGCCTCCAACTCAGCCAGCAATGCCTGCACATACTACAACAAAATGCATATTAAAAGCAAAATAGAAGTGCTTTAGAGAACTGTTCAAACGTTTGAGGTCAGTAAGATTAATAATTTTATTCAGTAAGGACACATTCAATTGATCAAAAGTGACATTAAAGACATTTGTAGACATTTTACATTTTAAAAATAAAAAAATATTAATATATAAATATATATAAGTATTTTAAATTGAAATAATATTTCACAATAATATTGTTTTTATACAGATTTATTATTGTATACAGTGAAGTCATCAGTGAATCAAATGACACAAACACTCACCTGTGAGTTTTCAAGGTCACAGGTGTCCGTTTGGAAAAACTGAGGTATTCTTAGGAAGGAGGTCAATTTTTCAGTATCCTCTGAGTACTATAGTATGAGTTTAGATATCAGGTGATCAGACATGGTGAAGTTATGAGGAAGAAGTCATGGTAAAATGAACAGTGCACTTATTTTTCTTTTACCTTAGATATCAGCTCAGGTAGCACTTTAATGAAGTGTTCAGTGAGTTTAGTGCAGACATCAGTTTGTAACTTTTTCTCTTTAGTACTTATCACCTAAAAACAAACATAGATATGCAACTAGTAACAGTAGCTACAATGTGTAAAATTACTTAAAGTATATCTGTAAGAACGTGAATAGCAGGAGTCTAAACATAAAACTGGAATATATCTGACAGCCCTGTATTATCAGCGCCATCTAATGAAAATATCTGAGAGATTCAAAAGAAGTCTCACCTTTTTACCTGCTCCTCTCCCAGACAAAGGTGGGCCCTCTGCTGCCTGCCTCACTGATGCCAACATGAGCTCAATCACAAAGGCCTCCTCAGCACTGCTCAGAGCTGCGGTTCATATACATACACACTCAAATATATAGGCACAACACAAAAAAGTTTGTTTTCTCACAGTGGGTTTCAAACTATTATTGTTATTTCTATTTCTAGTAATCATTAAAAATAGTCAAACTACAGTGATGTTTGAATATTAAAATTAATGTAGCTGTATATATAATTGTAAATATTAGTAAAGGATGACAATTTCTACTAAGCTGTAATAAGCTGAAGTGTATACTGTAGTGCACACTAAAGTGTACTAGCCTTGTTCCTGACAGGCCGTGTGAGGTAAGAGCAGTGAGGTAAGACCTGTCCAGTCCTTCAGCAGAGTTCCTGCACTGTCCCACAGACTATCCACGAGGTACAGTACATGCTGGTGCAGCTATAACACAAGGGAGCGAACCAAAATCATCATACTCCAACAAAACAGGCTCTGACCCATGTTTGAATATGGCTGGGGTTATATATCCCACTTTTTTCTCTTCTCTTCAATGGCACAACAACAAAAACATGCTGGATCTGGATGCGCTAATGATAGCTAAGGCAACTTATAGTAAACACAGGACACATTCTTTTGTTCTTCAATATTTTTAGATGACTGGTTAATGTCCACATGCATCATAAAGATGTTTGTGATAATGCCAATGTTTAAAAAACATTAAAAAATCATTCATATTTATTTTTTTCTTTTATTACACCATTAAAAAATGTTAGACTTAATGACTTATTTTTATTACATTTTTATTTTAAGTTTAAATGCTTATTGTCCACACAAGCACCTGCTTTTAGAGCCCATTCACAACTCACAATACCCTAATTTTAAGCACACAAACAGAAACATTTGGAGTTAACAAACCTCGCTCTCAGTGTGAAAGTGGATAAGGGCTCGCACTCTGGCTAAGACTAACTCTCTTTGCCTCTCCTGATCGGAGGCTCCTTCTCTGGGCCTTGATAATTCAGGGTTACTTAGCAGCCTAAGAGCAGAGAAATTACACCATGTTAGCAAATTATTTATAGCTATAATTTACATGTACATGTGGGATACAAATGGGAAGGCTTTTGTAGAAGGACTCATAAGCAAAGACAATGAACACAGACCTATTGTAGAGGAATTCACCCGCAGTGATAGCTAGAGGTCTGTGAGAGCAGTACACAAATTGGAAGACGTTCTTGTGGTCATCAGGACTCAGAACATCCTCACAGGATCTGGCACAAAAGGGAATAATTTCAGCAATTATACAAGGAACAATCACGAATATGCTTTACAGAGGAGAAGTCAAAGTTTGGATGATCACACTTTATGAGGAATAGTCAGCATGAGGAGCAAGGGGGAGTTACTTACTGGGAGATGACCATGAGCAATCTCACGGCCTGTATAGCCACTTCATGGTCTTTATCCAGAGTCATAGAGATCATCCTCTCCTTCAACAGAAACAGCATTCAATCACTCATGTAAACACTTTAACTACCCGCTATGAGAGCAATCTTATCTCAAAAACCCACAATAGGACTTGAGTTAGAGACCCACGATGCACTTAAACAGCTCTTTAAATTACGGTTGTGCTAATGTGCTTGCTTCCGTTATTGAGGGTACAGTGAGGGTGGGGTCCTGTGGGAAGCCATCAGGCCACTGAGCCCAAGGCAAAACCTGAGGGGCTTTCCAGCCTGTCAATCAGTTATCCTGCCCTCCTGCTGTCCCACTATAGCTTCACCTGGACCTGAACTTAAATACTGCCAAAAAAGCTTACAGACTGCGACCATTTGAGACGTTTGGGCAAAACAGCACAACTGCAAGAGTTTGAGGACAAACTTACAGTCAGTAAACAACTCTCCACTTATTTTTTTTACAGAAGTCACTCTCGGGTATGATTTGAACTTAAAACGGTCACTGTGTCTCAGATGGGTATGTGACAAAATCATAATACAGTCATGTAAATTTGAGATTTTGTCCTAATCACGGGCGACTGCAACAAGCAGAACTTCTGTAAGTTGCTTGGTTTCTGTATTTGTAATTGGCTGTGACAAATTTGCAAGAAAGTGTAACAGAGCGTCATTTGGGACACAACTAGTGTGAGAATGAGGAAGCAGTTGTTACCTTAAACCGTGTCGTGAAAAGGTCCATTTTGGAACTACTTTGGTCCTGATAAAGTCCCTGTAGACCCAGCACACATTTCAGACGCACATCAGGTTGCTGTAGAATACACAAAAAATAAAACGTGGTCAAAAACCCACTCAACTCATCAACAACAATTTGAAAAATGAATTGTTCTTTAAACACTAGACTACTAGGTCACCTTGTCATGCATCATCCATCCCACATACTTCAGGTAGCTGTCATTCAGAAACACTGAACTATACAGCTTCATCCACACCATCAGTTCCTCCATACAGATGGCCCTGATTTCAGGAATCACATCTCTGAAATTCACCACACAGTGATGATGGTACATAGTTTTTATATTTTTCCAAGGAAGTGAGGGCTATATTTCAAGTGGTTGAAATAAAGATTACCTGTATCTCTTCAGGAAGACTCCTTTGAAAATGGCATCCATCATGTTCTCAATTTCGAATTTCCTGTCCTGTAACTGAGGAATGAAAGTAATTCATTCAGTTTGGTTATTCACACAATCCTTGCTTTGTTTTTCTGTACTTTCCTAACTTTTTTGTTTTCTGTACATCAACCACCATTCAAAAATTCATACTTTTTTTCACCAAGGATTCTGAATAAAAGGATTTACTGTTATTTGATCAAATAAATGCAGTTTATTTGCCTTGGTGAGCATAAGAGACTCATTTAAAAATCCTACCAACCCCAAACTTCTGAATGGTAGTCTATTTAATTTTTATATTATGATATTCCACCTACAGTATGCATCATAACATCGGGGTCTGGTCTTAAAAGAGATCTTAAAAGTTATTGGAAGTCATGTACTGTCATTAGTAGACATTTGTCTGTTTGAATCGTGCATGTCACTTACATTAGTGAGTGTCAAGAGTATCATACTATATAATGTGATTTAAGCCATCTATTATGTTTCTATAGTTATATTTACTCACCAAACCCAAATTTTACTCACACTTGGGACTTGGCACTCAGTTTTGGACCCTGACTATACTTCAGAAAGAACTATGTATAGAAATGTTGAAGGCTTGCTGTCACAGTCTAACCTCACTGATCTTTCTCTGGATTCTGTCCAGCCTCTGAGAAGCCCGTTTGCTGGCCATCTTAGCCAGCTCAACCTCGTACAGCCGCTGACTGTTATCGACACTGACACTGAGGTTTAGAGCCACATTCACCAAAGCGCTGAGCAGCTTCACTGCTGCAGAGACACACACAGCAGTGGCAAAACATCAGAATTCGGGATGTGTGTGAGGTTCAGGTCAAGGGGAATTAATGCTTAGGGGTAACTTACCTGCTAGCGTACAGGTGTGCCTGAAAGCGCGAACTCTGGAATCGGATAGCTCTGCCAGTAGTGAAATGAGTGTGTTCAAGAGGTAGCCATCAAAGATTACAGAGTTCTGACACTGGGCCACTAGCACCGATACAAACTCACAGAAGTGTGAACGAAACCTCTTCCAGTACAGGCCGGACATGATGAGAGGATACTCGCCACTGTCCTGAGGAGGATAGAAATGGAAAAGTACCTTTAGTTTTAAATTGTATTATACACTTTTAAAGAATTTAAAAAAAAAATCTACTCAGCAAGGGTGCCTTGAATTGATCGAAATTGACAGTAAAGACATTTACAGTATTACAAAAGATTTTAATAAATGCTATTCTTTTGAGCTCCTGAAAAAATGTATCATGGTTTTAACAAAAATATTAAGCAAGCACAACTGTTTTCAACATTGATAATCTGAATTGTTTTTTAAGCAGCAAATCAGTATATTAGAATGATTTCTGAAGGATCATGTGACACTGAAGACTGGAGTAATGGAAAATTAAGCTTTGCCATCATAGAAATTACATTATAAAATATATTAATAATATAGAATATTAAAATTCACAATATTACTGTTTTACTGTATTTTTTTATCAAATAAATGCACCATTGATGAGCATAAGTGACAGTATTACAGTGAAAATTGCATGAAGTGGCTTGAACCATACCATGTCAAGAGGCCATGTGACAGTTAAAATCCAAGGAAATGCAAGGAACTTCTTGTATTGTAAACCTGTGTCCTGTGATTAAAAAAAACACACAAATAAGTAATCAGTAAGAGCAAAAAACATTCAATGATGGGTATGCTGGACGTCTAACCTCATCCAGATCTTCCACCATTTTACTCATGACGTCAGTTCCCTGTTTGCTCTGAAACATCTCTGCTGTGACCATCCCTACAAAAACACACATAGAATTCATATCCTGAACTACACACACAAAAAAACGAACTAAAAACTAATCCACTAAAAATGAACCAAAACCATAAAAATTGTCCATTTTAGCGGCCAATGCTATTTTGAAATGATATTCTATTATGAATGAGAGTACAGTTGCCTTTGCATCCTGAACACTGGATAAAGAAGCTGATGAGATCGAGCAGTGCTGTGTCTCTGTCGACGGTATAAGCATCAATCCAGTCATCCACCACAGCCTTGCACAAGACAGACCAAACATCCATATAATATAAATTTGTTTATATGTATATGGCCTAAATAGAACTTTGTGACCTCCCAAATATTTATCTGTAACAGGGCTGATCTAGATGGATGTACCTGCATGGCGCTCCTGCCCATGCTGACCACCTCAAACAGGGTGACGGCTTCCACATCTCCATTTTTGAGCTGTTCATTCTCTGCTCTACCCAGGCTGCCATTACTGCTCTTTGAATGCTTTCGCTTGGCATTTTCAGAGCATTCCCGGGCTTTCCTCTTTCCTCTCTGCACACAACAAAAAAATACTTCCAGATTACAAATGATCTCGCAGTGTATCTCTAAGGAAATTGTGTCTGTGCTGTGGCTGTGCTATAATGAAAGTCTATTTTTCTTTTGTGGGTTTTAGTTTTTGAGAGAAAGGAGTGGTGGCTCTTACCACAGTCTTCTGTCTGTTTTCATTTCTCTCACTTGAGACGTGATGCACCGATGCACAGGAAGAGACGTCGACTACTGAGTTCTCTCTGAAAATGGGATGCACAGGCAGTTATTTCTATGTACACATAGCACACTTTGAATTAAAATGTAATTATGACAATAATGAAAACACAGAGGTAGCTTTCACGTGTCTCACTTTTGCACCGATCTGGACAGTAAAGTTGGCTCTGCTATCATCTCCTCTCAGATCATAGTTGGACTAGGAACTGATGCTCTTCTGAATTACAACAAAAGAAAAACAATTATAAAAGTGAATGATAATTCAAATGAGTATCATGTGAGTACTTTAGTGTTCCTATATCACTGGCACTAACGTACCAGTCATGAAATATAAGAACAAACATGTTGTTATATGCAACTTGTAATAAAGTGCAACACTATGCATCTAGAAAGAGATCACATACCGTCGCATTTTATTTACAGTTCAGCTTTGTATTTAGGCTATTCTTTTATTATGTATATATAACAAGTGAGATTATATACAATTACAGAATTTGTGATTTTATTATATATTAGATTTTTATTATATATTATCATTTATATTTTACTTATATGTAATGAGTATATGCATTATAGTTTCGTAATGTTATTATCACTTAAATACTTTCTTTTAATACATTTAAAAGGGTTACTTTTCAGGATAAAATGTTCAGTGTTAATACTATGCAGTCTAACCCAGTGGATCTCAACCTTTTGACTACCATTGTTAATATAAGGCAATATTTGGGAGAAAAAATACGATACGATAGTATATATAGTACAGCTAATGTTGACAAAGCTAACTGATTTTATATGCTTTATATTAACAGAAATTAGATCAAAATATTAAACACGTTTAAGAGCTTTACAACAGCCTACAGAAAACCCAAACACACAAAAAAAAGCATTACGAGACAAGTGACCTCTTCTTAGATGTCATTGGCTGAGATGCACGTCAACAAAACAAAACCAAGACCCTGATTGGCTAGTTTGAGTGTCAATCAGAATTCTCTCATTCCTCCGTTACCGTGTCATTTTGAAACAAAAGCCTCAAATGAGAAGAACCTGCAGTTTCATTCATCTGAATGTGTGAACGGAGCAAACGTTATCGATACTGTCAGGTTAAAAACACGCATTAGGTTTATTATTTAAACCAATAAGCACAGAAAAGATAATCAGGATATTAAGTGTCTGCTGACCTCTCTGCTTTAGACTTTCTGTTTATATATCACGACAGTTATGCAAAAACGTAAATACAGCTTGATGAATCTTACCAGTGACAGCCGTTATTTGGATTGGAAGATTAATGTAAACTGTCTGCACGTATAGATTTGGCTACTTCCAGTTCAACATAGCCGCGTGCACGTCAACGAGAGCGCGCTGTACGTCTGACGTCGGCTATATTACATAACTTGAGCAAATAATTATTAAACAGCATACTTGTTATATAAATGCTGCTAAAATGTATTAATAAAGACGTATGTATGTACAGCCTACAGCATTTTAAATGTATACAAAAAGTATTTAAGTGATAACATTATGAAACTAGTTATAAAATAAAACTAGTTTCGTAATGTTATCACTTAAATACTTTTTGTATACATTTAAAATACTGTAGGCTGTACATACATACGTCTTTATTAATACATTTTAGCATTAACATATAACATTTTCTTAAATATATATATATAAAGAAATTCAGAGTGTTCACAGCTGATTGATTCTGCAGCATATCAAATATTTGTGTATAATGACCACTAAATTGTAAACCAACATATCCACTGATCACCTCGTTAGAGTTTATTGTGTGACAATGACCAGGAGACTATGCATTAGAAAGGTGGAGATATGATGCATCATGATATGACGCTGATGACCACTGTTAGCACCATCATGTACAGAATGGGAAGAACATGTGCAACAGTCACTCCAAGTACACAGATGCATTATAAAAGACATTATTGCATTTAAAAAAAAAAAAAAAAAAAAAAAAAAAGAAATCCCCTGTTACACTTTCTTTTAAGGTGTCATTGTTACAGTGTAATTATATATTTAAGTGAGTAATATTAATTAACAACATTTACTTATAGGGTTAGGGTAGGATTAGGGTTTGGTTGAGGGTTAGTTGCATGTTATATACTGTTATTACTATGGCAAGTACATGTAACATATGTAACAAGGACACTTAAAATAAAGTGTTAGCGAACTGTCTATATCGTCTCTAAAGGTATCTAAAATGTTTAAGATAAATCATAAGTGGTAGTACTCAGAATGTACGCTTTTTTCCTTTATGACAAGAGTCTTTAAAAGTCTTAAAAATATATCTGTATCACATGATCACAGTCTTATCTGTGGTCTTTACAGATTAACAAAATCAAATGACACTCTAAATGATCATTTTTTCGAGAGAATCACTTTTATTCGGTGACAATTTCTCGCCATCCACTTGAGGCACTGTGGATCCAGCTGTTAGAAGAGGTTAGAGACAGATTCCTTGACTGGATTGAACTCTCCGCTGAGCTCTTCTGAGATTGACAGTACCGTTGATATCATGTTTTGGGTTAACTCTGACACCCTGTGAAAAGTAAAGCCATTACTTATGCAGGATTACTTTCTTCTGATTCTAGCAAATGGAACCAAAGCCATTCTCACCAGCTCAATTGATGTGCTGGCAACTGAGGATCCAGCTTGGACCCATCCTCTTTCGAAAGAGACATCTTCAACAGCTTGAAATTGGCCTCAATATCCTTTCTTATGATGGATAATGGCAAGACGTCTTTGAAAGACTTAAGCACTTGCTGTAACAGAAACCCCAAAAAATTGAATGTTGTACAGAATCAAACTTTTTAATGCTTTTTATGGCTGGATAATACTAAGTGAATGAAGATTTAGTCAAACAAACTCACATAAATTGCTGATAGCTGATGTGCAATGTACTTATGACTGCCCAGATGCTTCACATCTTCATTTACCTGCTGACTGAGAACCAGCAGCTGGTTCAGCCTCCCAATATAAGGAAAATAAGCTGGAAAGATGAAACATTTCTAGTCAAACTGATTACACTGAAACACTACTTTATATGTGAACAAATAAAGTCTTCCTCCGCTTAGAATGTGAGATTCTAGCACTTTTTAAATATGTATGTTCATTCATTTTAATATAAATGTAGTATACATGTATTAAGGAAGCCAGCCCGCTAAATGTTTGTAAAAGAAAGCTAAAAACGTATCTTTTTTTATATTAGCGTTTAACTAGCACATGACTTTTCTGAAGCATTCTATGTATAATGTTGCCTTATTAGTATTATGTTTTAATTTAAAACATTTTATTATGCATTTTATGTATACTCATTTTATTTTGTATTATCATGAAGTGGATTTAATTTGTACTTTTTCATGTGAAGTACTTGGTGCTTATTGTAATGATTTTTTTTTATTGTAGAATAATTAAGCTGCATTTCTTGCATACAAGGTGAAATAAATAATAAATAAAGTTTATTATTTATTATCACCCAGGTAGGGGTCTCAACCATTAGGTGTTGAATGTTACAGTACCGCATTCCAAAATAATTACCATTCTAGCCAATTACTCTACTTCTGTGGTCTCACCATCTGAAAGCGATTTTTCCAGCATGTCAATAGGGCTGCCGTGTATCATATAAACTTCCACTCGAGGGAATACAGCGAATATATTTATAACATCCAAATATTCCTAAAGAAATGGAAATAAATAGGAACACATTATCCAAAAAGCATATTTGTTAAGAGGAATGGTTAGTTGTTAATTAGTTACCTCAAGCTGAAGCACCGATTCAGACGATTGTTCAAGGCACTGGTTCATCTGATATATTATCTCAGCCCCTATTGTCAAAACCAGATTAAGAGCAATTATACCAATGTTGGTTTACAGTAAAGTTATTGTCATCATTATAGTCTTAACCTTACCTTGTCTCTTAAATCTTTCAGACTCCTCATGGCTAGTGTCCTGTTTAAGCTGCTCCTGTAGATTAGATGTTTGAATGTTGAGAAAAACACACAAGTATATTCAGTGTTCAAAGATCTCAGCATCAGCGTAAGCGTCTCACCTGATGGACCTGAGCTCTGATCAATAGATCCAGCTGACTGCAGAGACACAGCATCTCCAGTGCCACCTGCTCACTGCTCAGGTGAATGGGCATCGTGGGCTTCCTCACGCACACCTCAACTGTAAACATTCAACAACCGAGAAATAAATCATGAACGTCTTCATATTCAGTCAGATGACCTTTTTTTTTTTTTTTTACTATTTTTTTTTTAAGAGACTGGCATTACCTTTGAAATGTGAACGGTAAGAACAAGGTTTGCAAAGCGGATCCGTCAGACTCACAGCTGCCATTGTCACCGTAATACTCCCACCAGTGACACAGATTCATATGACTAATACTGAAATTATTGGTTTATTTATCCATTAATGGCGTTTGTTACTCTCAGTGCAAAGGGGTATTTCAGAGGTCCTCCTCTCCATACAGTTCATTCACACCGCGGCATGAGATGTAAATAAAAGGCGTGGTCAAAACGACGAGAAACCACCGAAATGTATCAGGTATTTTTACTTTAACGTTGTGCATTTTTTTATTATTTATATGCTTTTAACGTTTCTCAGTTGTATTGTTCAGGAAGGTTCACAATTTTCTGTAGAGCGCTAGTGAAGCGGTTCGTTTATAGAATTGTCATGAGGAACCGGTTACTTTTCAATGCGCTTTTCAGGATGGACCAATCACAGCTGTTTGTGGTTTGATTGGTTAGCATTGTTTTGTACAGCTTCATTTTTTTTTTACCCCTCAGGATTAATTTCTCATGTTTAGCATTCTTTAAAGTCACTTAAGATCTAGACTACCAAATAAATGTAACGAAACGTCATCCACACGTTAAATGACGAAGATAAACCCCTCTGGCAAAGGGATTAACCTTTTTGTGTTACGATTATCATTGTCAGAAGATATTATATACACACTATATTTTCAAAAAACAATTTTATAATGGGGGAGGGGTGCATAATTATGGGGAATGCACAACGAGAATGCATAATTATGACGCATTACAATTGCACCTGCAGTGACAGATAAAGAGAACATAATTTTGTTCTCTAAATACATTTAATTTAACTTTAGCAACAAAAAAATAAATTATTAAATGAAAGGGTGGAGTTATTTCCAATGTTTATTAAATAGTAATAAACACAGACAAGAAAAAAAATTGAGCTCTTCCATGATTCCAATGAATTGCAATAAAACACGGCTTATTGAGGTTTTCCTCATATTTCAGGTGACCAAAGAAATGCAATCAAAACAAACATTAAATAATAGTATAGTGTGCTGATAAAGAAAACATCAATACTTACACAGTACTGATATTTTGTATTACAAAAAAGACAAGAATTTTTCTGCAGTCTCAAATAAAAAAATACAGCTGTAGTTAAACATTTTTTCTATCAATCATTTCCGTAAGAAGTGCATCTGAAAAAAATAAATGTGTCAGCAGAACTTTGCCAAGCTACTTTTTAAAAAAAAGAAGTCCTGCTTGTTACAATTTTTAATTTACATGCTTCATAATACAATAAAAAAATGTTCCATCATATTTCTGCTCCTTTTTGACAATATATGATACACCAGCAGAAGAGTCCATTGGCTGCAGCAGAAAACCTGAATCTCCCCAGAGTTAGGGCTGAATTTATTAACTGATAAGTCTTGAGAAGTTACGGCCGTCCACCAGGGTTCAGCGTAAGATTCGCCATAAGCTCATGAACTGCTGCAAATATTGTGCATTCCCCTGTTAGAAAAAGGATAGAGTTAATATTGGAATGTGAATGAAGAATAAAAATGTACTTGAGACTTATTATATACTGATTTCCATTTCAATGAAAAAAATCATATTAAAGAACACAAATAAAAGATTCAGATAGCACTGATCTATAGAATGCTGTCCGAACCTGATCGTGGTGGATGGTGCTCATTGAACCTCCTGAGGATGGAGCTGACCATCAGGGCCGCGGCTCCTGATGAACTGTGCTGGCGGGGGATATCGGCCTGCTGGGTCAGTCCAGTAGCCATGTCGTACACAATGGGCACTATGATGCTGATGGGCTCCTGGGGTACTGGTATCCTTTGGGTCAGCTGGAGCTGTAGAAAAGCATCTCTTCAAGTTAATACATGTCAGGAATCAACAGTAAATTCAAAACAGACCAAACAGCAGTAGTGCAGGACTTGATTTTATCCATGGGGAATTGGTTGTATACTAAATAAAAAATAAAATAAAATAAAAATCAGAAAGGAGTGACTAAATCACTTACAAAGAAGAGCATCTTGGTCTTCAGCACCACAGCAATGGTTCCTGGTGGGGCAATTGGAGGAGCGCTGGGTGGGATGGTCAGACAAAACTGCACATTCCAATTCAGCTGGGCCGCTTGGTCTGGGAACTAGAGGAAAACGATGGACCGATTAAAGTTTGGGGTCAGTAAGATTTCTTGTCATTTATTCCTGTGGTGGTAAAGCTGAATTTTCAGCATCATTACCCCGGTGTCACAGACAAGGCTTAAGCCTAGTCGTAGACTAAAATCCATGTTTGAGCTGTTTTAACTGAAAGCAACTTGAAATATATATATATATATAATTAATCGTGATTAAAATATGTCAGTACCATGTTTTGTCTCAAGATACAGTACACACCAGTAATGGTTTTTTTTTTTTCTAAGGCATGTTTATAAAAGCTACTTAAATGTCCTAATTGAACTAAGGCCTAATTCTGGCTAAATCTAAACCCAATCAATCACTTTATTTAACATTCAAGTGTTTCAATCAGGATGAAATCATTCTGATTGATGAATCGAACATAAAGTGTTCATGTAAATGTGGCTAGTGTCACATACTCAAGAAACATTTCTTATTATTATGTTCAATTTTTAGTTCATATTTTTGTGGAAATCAATTTTTTCAGGATTCTTTGATCCTTTGAAAAGAACAGCATTTATTTGACATTGTTTTACAATGTAAAAGTCTTTACTGTCACTTTTGATCAATTTAATGTATTTGTTGAATAAAAAAAAAACTGATCCCAAATTGTTGAATAGTAGTGTATGCTTGCACAAAAAAAGACAAAAAAAATTCTAATAAATAATGTGTGCTTACCAACTCCAATTTCATGATGCGAACACAGTCTCTGAGTATGTTGGTAGGAGCTCCCAACAGCTTTGTGAAGGCATTTAGTGTGTTGTATTTAAAGGGTGGTCCTGCAACCTAAGGAGAAAGTGAAAGAGAATGACTTGCACTTGCATGACTAGAGAATACCTGGCTTGATTTCACTTGGCTCAGTCCATTTGGCTGAGTGAACTGATTTTCTTTGAGGGTTAAAACAATTCTGCACCAATAATTGCACCAAACAGAAGGCTTTTAAACAAGTTAAGCAGGTATTCCCAAACTCACGACATTAGTTGAGTCACTGACTGCTGACACTTTCCAACAGGGGTGTCGAAATTAATAATTTCTACAATGCATCGCGATGCAAACGAGGACGATTCGGTACCGGTTCAGTAATAGACCATAACCGATTATAATGTATTGACTCTTTTCTGGTGTCATTTGTTGCGTATGTGCTTTGTCGCAGTAGCATACAATGGCAGAGCGAGCAAGACGTGAGTGCGAGTAATTAAAATGCTCCAACTACTTTAAAAGCCGACATCTGGGCACATTTCGGCATTTATGAACAACCTGGTTGTTCGATATCCTCTGATAACCACGACCTGTAGAACACACGTGCTGTGTGTAAATCAAAGTTATCTGATTTAATCAAAATGATTTCACTGAAATTATAAAATGTATGCACATAAATTATCTCCGCAAAACGGATATAAATCCGATCTTCAATTCCCCCACTATATGCAGATTTATTGGAGTTCACCTCACCGAAAACAACAGATATGAGCTGCATTTTATTGATCATCAGCTAATTTCAAAATCAAAGACCGCAATATGAGCGCGCACAGCAACAGCTCTGGTAAGATCATTCAGTTTCTTTACTTTTAATGAAGATGATTGTATGTTGAGCACCTATGACTTTACTTTCGGTAGTCTGTGCGTTGGCTTGGTGAAGAAATACTCCACTGCGTGCTTCAGTAGCGCTGTCATATCTGGCTATAACATGTCATATAGCCCATAACACGCTCTCACATGTTCATTTTTTAGCATTGTTGCGAGAAGTAAAATGTACATATGTGGTTTCAACAACCAGATGCATTTAGACTTTAGTTTTGACTGTAATACAGGTCACACTACCTCCTGAAGTGGCTTTTTGTATTTGTTCTAAATGCTCCTGTTGTCTTCTGTGCCCAGACTTGAGTTTTGTTTGATACATTCAAGAAGTGCGTTTTCTTTGAGCAGGTAAAATTAAAGGTTCAGTTCATATATCTGACTGACAAAACTGTATACATAAGGATGCAGTGCATCAGCAATGCATTGTGATGCATCGTGATATCGAATTAAACTGAATCGATGGCATGATAATCGTAATCAAACCGAACCGTGAGACCAGTGTAGGTTCACACCCTTACTTTCCAAAGCGTACTAAACAAGAGGAAATTTGAGCATCACTGAACATCACATCAAATGATAGTAACGGAGTTCATTTCTTACCCTGGTCTCAAAGAACTTCTCCAGGACCTGCAGCTCCTCCTGCGACCAGGGTCCAGTATTTTCTGGTGTGACTTTTAGCTGCAGAGTCTGGTAAGATTTGGGGTTGAGAGCCACTCTACATTTAAGCACATCCGTCTTAAACATGATGACGCCTGGTTCATTGGAGTTCACAATAGTGAGCTGCGAAGAGAAAGCCAAGTGTGATTCAAATACACTATACGAGCAGAATCATTCTGATGTGTCAAATGATGTGCTAACTAAGGCTGGGTACTGACACAAATTTCAGTATTTGATTCTGATTCACAAGCTTGTGATTTGATTCAATTCCAGTTCAATGCTTCAATATAGATCGGTATAGTGCATGGCAAATATTCACAAACTAATGTGTAAACTATGCAGGACTCCCCTGAGCGTTGGTACTACTACATTACTATAATATTGAAGGTTAATATTAACTGTTTTGTATCCAAACACTTAAATTTTATAATAAAGTTATGATACTAATTGTATAATTACATAGTGGGAGACCGGGGATTGAAGTAACACTGTTTGTTAGAGCATCAGTAACTCAGTGGTTGTTTATGCTAGATCTCACTAACTTTGATACAAATAAAACTCACTTGGACGTGTACTACATAATCACATTATGAGTTCATGTCATATACAAATTGATTATACCATTATCTATAGTACTGGGGTGAGTTGTAAGACTAACTGGGGATAATCTTTTTTAAAGAACAACAAATGATCTTTTAAATTGTTTTAATGTGAACAATTTAAAAGTGACATTATACTGCACTTCTTTTAGAACTTTAAATTTAGCACAAAAACAACTGCCTTGTGTGTTTTTGTGAGTGTCCATGTGTGTCCTGTATTCCTGTCACATGAGGGTTCAGTAATTAGCTATGTTGCCATCCACCTATTTTTATGTGAATTCTAGGATATCACATTAAAAAAAAAAACTCTGGATGGAAACGCCAAGATGTGCATACATTCTAAAAATATGCAAGAAAGAAATTGAGGCGGATGTTTTTATCCGATAAAAAGATGTGCATAAACTACAATGGAAACACATTTAACACAAAATCCTTGATTAAAAAAAAAAAACTTTGTCTCAACAGAGGATATGATTGATAACTGGAATCATCATAAGTGGTTGGTTGTAAAGATTTTAATGAACCATTACAACTATCAAAAATCTACAGTGTTGCTCAGTCACATACCACTTATCCTGTGAGCTCAAAAGTGAGATTGGAGTATTGATGACATCACAACAGCTCCTTTCTGACTTTTCAAACTGACAATGTTATAACAGACCCTGTGCAACACTTCCCAGTCTCCTCTATGTTTCTGCTCCAAATCATTGTGTGCGTTTTTAATATAAACATTTAAAAAGAGGCTGTCATAAAAAAAATATGGAATTATATATACATTAAATATTGACGAGCAGTAAAAAAATATAAAGAATATGAATATGGTCCATATATTTAGCAAAATGCTCTAGCATATTTTTCTAGCTGACTAGAAAGTTTATGGTCACTGATACCCCTTTTCCACCAAGGCAGTGCTAGTGCGGGTTCGGAGCCAGAGCCTCGTTTCAAATCGGTTCTTTGTCTTTCCACACTGCACCAGCTCGGAACCAGGAAAAATGGTTCTTAAGTAGCACCAAAACATTGCTGGTCTAGAAGTAAGAACTGCTTGTGTCAGGGGCTGGGAGCGGGGTTACCGTGACCAACAAGACGAACACAAACTTGTGACCGCCATTTTTGAAATAGCAGCTAATCGAGCTAATAGCTGCTCGATTGTAATCTCAGTCTATACAAATCACGGTGAGCTGCACGAATGCTTTGGATTCGCTGTGTTTTGATGCCGATGTAGGATCGTAAAGCCATGAGAATCAATAGTAACGCAACGTTCGCCATTGCATCGGCGCTGTGCAGACCATTCGCCGTATGACATTAAAGTACAACGAGAGCATATGACTCCTTATGCTTTTGAATCGCTCATGCGATATTTTGATATCATCAGTCTGCGCTGATGCATCTCGAACGAGCCTGGTGTGTTTCAGTGTTTGTGTTTCCTGCTGCGTCGCTAACGTTGCTGAGAAAGATGAGACGTATACAGTGATGTAAGACCTGGCTCTGGTGGCTCTCTAGCCTGTGGAAAGGCAAAGCAGTTCTCAGTCTCAGTCAAACCAACTCCGAACTGGCACTAGCACTCGCTCTACTAGCACCCGGTTCATTCTGGTGGAAAAGGGGTACGAATGACTTTTCTGAGGTAAATGCAACATTACATGACATTGTTTACAAGCTGTTTTATTATTTTATTTCCACGATTGAAACTGATTGAGCAATACATGAGACATGATATGGGTTTCGGTACGTTGTACTGTATCTTTTAATATACCTTCTGATGTTCATTAATGTTTATTTTGTGCTGTAACTAGCGGAAGAGATGATCAGTTCATGTGCGTCTTGCTGTTGCTTCGCTCGATCTGTCACGCCACATTAAAGAGTGACAAAACTGTATTTATTGTTGAATTTCATAATAAAAATGGACAGAATTTAAAATCAAAAGTAATAAAGCTTATTGCGTATTATTGGGTGGGAGGCGAACTACAAATGTTCCATTCATTCATCAACTGAAAACCGGACAGACTAAAAGATCAATTGAACTATCAAACAATTTGATTCCTGATCAATTCTTGGGATTTAAGAATCGATATTGGTTAATAAAAAGGAGAACTAATTAAAATCGAGAAATCTATATTTTTTCACCCAGCCTAGTTATAACATGTTAACAGTTTCTGACTCACGTTGGGTTCTAACTGGATGATTCTCTGTAGGTGTCGCCTCATGATGACAGAGCCAAGGAAGCGCTCTAGAGGTGAGCACAGGTAGCTACCCGCCAGCCCTGGCACCGGACATGGCATGGGTGAAGGCAGAAGCAGCACATGTAGTTTGCTGTGGGTGAGGATGGTGGGAATAGAAGCAGCCCAGGACCGTTGTGGCAGTTTACGAGGAGGGGGCATTGCCTGCGAACCTACACACACAGTGATTAAACAATATGCAGTAGCTGAATTAGTTCAAAAGGAATACTCAAATGTAAATTAAATTATTTATTTTATTAACATCAAATCTAGTGAATAATAGTAATTATTGGGTTAATCTCACATACACTGAAGAAAATGTCTAGGTAATATCCCCAAAATCAAAAGAAATAAAAATCATGATTTTTTTATTATTTAAAATTAACTGCCTATTTAATAAAAATGTTTATATATGTATATATATATATATATATATATATATATATATATATATATATATATATATATATATATATATATATATATATATATATATATATATATATATATATATATATTAAAAAATAATCATTTACTCATCCTCAAGTTGTTCCAAACCTGTATGAATTTATTTCTTCTGCTGAACACAAAAGATGATATTCTGAAGAATGTTGTTAACTAAACATTGATTTCCATGGTTTTTTTTTTTTTCAAAACTATGGAAGTCAGTGGCTACTGTCAACCGTTTGGTTACCCATATTCTTCAAAATATCTTCTTTTGTGTTCAGCATTAGAAAAAAATTCATATAGGTTTGGAATAAATTGAGTGTGAGTAAATTATACATTTTGGGGTGAAATATCCATTTAATAAAAAAAAACAACAAAAAAAAAACACTTTTAAATGGTAGTGCACATATATTTTTAAAAAAATTCTGACTTTAAACATGTTTTAAGACCTGTCTTTAGACTCTATGGACTTACTGGTACCAGCTCGAGGGGAGTGGGATGGGTCTGGAATGGGTGAGTGCAAAGAAGGGTTGCCTGGTGACATGCCAGTGATTCGTGCACCGGGGGAGGGTCCAGGAACCTGCGGAGAACCTGGCCAGGGGGCAACTCTTGGGCTGACGGACACTATAGTGTAAGGTGAACTGGGGTCAAGAGTACCTGCAAAAAAGAAAAAGAAAAGTATTTGGACCATAATTTGACATCTTGAGGTGGGCAGCAATTTCCAGCGGCAATGTACACAGTGCCTTTTTTTAAGTCCAGAGCAGTCAAAATGCATATCCATACGAAATAGGGAGAAACTCTAAAACCAACATTTCTCTGTGAAGTCAGAGCTGCTTCTATGAAGCACCATACAATCGTTCGAACAAGGGAAAAAAAAACTGATGCTGCTGATTCACTTTCTTTCACACAGTTTCAACTGCAAACCAGATACGACATTCTGACACATCAAAATGTATTGCATAATGGCATATTGTGACTAATGTGAGGTAGTTGACAATACCCAGCCCTAATTTACAAGAAATAATAATTTACACTATCATTCAAAAGGTATTGTGTCTTCAACAAAATTATTAAAGGGGTAGTAGTTCACCCAAAAATAATCTATGACTCACCCTCATGCCGTCCCAAACCCGTAAGACCCGTATCTTCGGAACACTAATGAAGATATTTTTGATGAAATCCAAGAGCTCTCAGGCTCCTCCATAGACAGCTATTATTAAAATAGTCCATGTAACTCCAGTGGTTCAACCTTAATTTTATGAAGCGACAATGAAGTTTCAGTTTCCGCTGTAAATAGTGCAGCGCTCTCAAGATCTACGGCAGCCGATGCTGTTCATGTGAGCACCACGACGCATGCGTGTGATGATGACGCGGGAGCTGCACTGTTTTTACAACGTAAACAGCGTAGGAGACTGGCACAGGCTAGAACGAAATTGTTGAATAAAGGCATTCTTTTTGCACACAAAAAAGGTATTGTCATCGCTTCATTAAAGGTGCCCTAGAATGGAAAACTGTATTTACCTTGGCATAGTTGAATAATAAGAGTTCAGTACATGGAACTAACATACCATGAGCCTCAAACACCACTGTTTCCTCCTTCATATGTAAACGGGCAAATCCCAACATAACGCCGAATATTTACGCCTCCCCAAATTTGCATATAACCAGTTTTAACGTGGACTTGCACAGAATCAACAGAAGTTCTGCAGGTATTGTGAAGATGAGGACAATATAGTGAAAACGGCAGATTATGGATATAAATGTTATGTTCCAGGCTGTGCAGGGGATGTGAGCACTTTTCATAGCCTCGAAGTGGAGCGTTCGAGTGCTCGTGCTTGTCTGGTGGTTGCAAGATTTCAGGAATTGAAATCCCCCAATCAGAGCTTTTCTGTTAAAAGAACACGTTTTATATCCGGAGCTTTACTTAAACGTGCAATCTAACAACCATGTGCACGCGACCTCTCTCGTGCGTGCAGATGATCAGAAAACACCAATAAACAAGTAAGCTGCATTTCAGCATCTCCATTTGAGATTTTCTGATTAAAGTGCCATTCAGTCTTGGTGAATAACTGCACTTGTGTGAGCTACTGAAATGAGCCAATCAGAGCAGAGCTCAACATTATTATTCATGGCCCATCCAAATAAGGCAAAAACAGCCCATTTCATTCTAGGGACAATTTCTAGGGTTGTAAATTGACCTGTAAAACAGTATCTGGACAGTTTTTGACCTTAAATAAGTCACATACCCTCTATGTAGATATCAGAGAACAATTTAAAATATTGTTTCAACTCATTCTAGGGCACCTCTAAATTAAAGCTGAACCACTGGGGTCACATGGACTATTTTAACAATGTTTTTCCTACCTTTCTGGATCTTGAAAATGTTAATTAAATAGCTGTCTATGGAAGGGCCTGAGAGCTCTCAGATTTCATCAGAAATATGTTAATGTGTTCCGAGGATTAAGAAAGTTCTTACAGGTTTGGAATAACATGAGGGTGAGTAATTGATGACAATTTTTTGGGTGAACTATCCCTTTAAGCAGCATGACGGTTTTCAATTTTTTTATAAATATATATTTTTTTTGAGCACCAAATCAACATATTCGAATCATCTTTAAAAATTCAGCTTTGCCATCAAAGGAATACAATAGATATTCAAATAAGTTTACTGTTTTACTGTATTATTGACTAAATAAATGCAAGTTTTAGTGAGCATAAGAGAATACTTAAAAAGCGGAAAAAAAAAAAAAAACACTTGGACCACAAACTTTTGAATGCAAGTGTACAAATATAAGAAAACATTTATAAAAAAAAAAAGAAAAAAGAAGTGGCCCAATCTATCAGGCTGAATATTTTTTGTCTTGCATATAATTAGGAGTATGATTTGGACACAGATATTTTGTCTTTCCAGTCCCACCAGTCAAAAAAATAGAAAGAAGCAGGAAATAATACAAGAAGCAAGTGCCCATTTAAGCAGACTACATCCTCCAAGCGGAAGGTCGAGTGGTAGCGACAAATCAGATGTTTTTCACCAGCCCATCAAAGATTGAAAGCCCTGGACCACAAAGGTAAGAAGGAAGGCTAATCAACAAAGCCCTGGATCCAGGCCTCCCATACACTTACCATGTGGGCTGGCAAAGTTGGAGGTCTGCCCCATAGAAATGCCCAGAGAGGAGGGAGAAGGGGTGGGCCCAAAAGGAGATGGGGCCCGCAGAGCTCCACTAGGGGAATTGGCTGCGTGGATGTTCCCTGCACACAATTAACCAATCAATGGCCTGATCAACATCTGACAAGACTTCCCTTTCTTGTACGCTCACTTTCACACACGCTGCAGCTAAAGCGTGACAGAAGCTGCAGGCCCCGAATGGAGATGGCTGGGTGAACATGTGTATGACTGTGGGCATGCTTCTCTGTGAGGATGCACGGTGATGGTGTCATCAAACAGACTGACCAATAAAAGCATGCATGTCCACAGACAAGAAGAGCTGGTGGGACACTTTTGAGATGAGTGGGACACCAATGAGAAAATGTCTCCTTTCCTTTTGATTCCCCAACTCCATGGTGGCATGACCAGCATGGCATGGACAGCATTTGACACGAGAAAGACACATAAATACTATATATACCTGGAGACTGCGTTGTTATCATGGACGGCGAGGGAGGCACGTGGTATGGATTGGGGGGCGATGTGAGAGGTGGGTACACCCCTCTGCCTGGAGGCTGTGTCTGGGTATGGGGCATGAAGGTATCATCCATGCTTATTGGGGACGGAGGATTATCGTCCTCGTTGACCGAGCGTCTGCGTGCATCCTGGTTACTATCCACAAACATGTTCAAGAACGTCTGTGGAAAATAATGGAAAAGTGACAATTACACCTCTACTGCAGTGGTTAAATAATGCACCCAAAAATAAAAGTCATTTACTCACCCTGTGGTTCCAAACCTGTATGACTTTCTTTCTTCTGCAGAACACAAAAGACATTTTCAGGAATGTTGGTAACCAAATAGTTTGGGTTCCCATTGACTTCAATTGTATGGAGAACCAAAATGGTTTGGTTACCAACATTCATCAAAATATCTTCTTTTGTGTGCAGAAAAAAGAAAGTCACGTCATATTTAAAATGACATGAGGGTGAGTATATGATGACAGAATATTTTGGGTGGACTATCCCTTTACTAACATGATTTGCTTCACCCACCTTTAGTCCAGGTGCGGGGTAGAAACCTTCAACTATCTTGGTGTTGTCAAACAGACTGTAGGCTCCGTCACGGATAGCCACTACACCTCTGCTACGGCAGTAGATGTCGATGCAGTACATGTTGCGGAAGGCAAGACGGATGTGAGTGGGTGACTGGGGCAGGATGGAGAAGCACTGATACGCTGTATTGGTCCTTTGGGTGAGGCCCAACATAGGCACTGTGGGTAGCTTGTTGATGGCATTTAGAGGAGCTAAAGTGTCTGAGAGAATCTGAGAAGAGACAATTATGTGAAAATATTAAAGCAGCTACTAATAAATACACTTCAATTTGGTCAGTTCATTCGGTTTTGAAAACATACCGACAGTGTATTTATATTTACCAACATAATTAATAAAATTACCATTGACTGCTTGAATTTTAGTAAGTGAATAAAGTAAACAATGGTTTTATAGTCCCAAGGCTCTAGATACCTGTAGAAGTTGTACTACATTGGGTGTCTTGTTGAACATCTCTTGAAGTTGGTGGAGAATTATGTTGTGGCAGTTGCTACAGCCTGAATTGGGACCCACCGTCCCCAGGGCCAGATGGAAACGCTGGGTTACTGAATTCCACTGTATCGTCACCTAAAAGAAACAGGATGGATACTGTAGTAAATAAAACAATTCTGGTTTAAACAAAAATCACAAAATAAAGGGTTTAAGGTGCATTTTATTAAGATGAAAAACTTTTTACCGAGCTGCCTTTGGTACTGCCATAACATAGAACCAGCTTCCGATAATTATACAGTCGTATCTCTGAGAAAAGGCTCAAATAGGATGGCATCTCTGGAAAATGTAGAAAATTTATTTAAAATTAACAAGCAATTCAAGAAATTCTTCAAACCATTATTTTCAAGATTCAAGAGTTTTATTTGTCACATACACAGTTATATACAGAATATACGACCGGCAGTGAAATGCAAAAAGAAGAAGCCTCCCCGTCGAACCCCGGTCTTCCGCGTGACAGGCGGAGATACTGTCCACTATACTAACGAGGACTGTGAGGACTGAATTTAAATATTTTCAGTCATGTATTTTCACATACCTATTTTACCTTTCGAAAGTTTGGAGATGGCAATTTTTATTTAATGTTTATGAAAGTTTCTTATGCTACACCAAGGATTTATTTGATAAAAACACAGTAATGAAAAAAAAAAGTTAAATTGTGGAATATTTTTTAAATAACCTTTTCTATTTTTATATATTTTAAAATATAACTGAAATTTCAGCAGCCATTAGTCCAGTCTTCTGTAGCTGCGTTTACATGGACCCTAATCATCTGATTGCAATCAGACTAGTACCACAGTCAGAATAAAAAATAAAATAAAATAAAAAAAGTCACATGTATCACTTCACTCAGAATTAATTGGCCAAATCCAGGTTACAAGGGGTGGTTTAAACCTTTTCTAATCAGATCGAGAGGAAATGTAAACACTTGGATGGACTGTAATCTGAAACTGGAAAGTACTAGACTGGGAAAACCCAGCCCGATCTGCCGGTGATTTGATTTCACCCTGCAGCTCAGGCTGGAAACCTGTACATACTTTTATCCTGCTTCTGTCATAAATTTGCAGGGACCAATCACAAACAGGCTTATCCACCTGGCACGCTATTGGCGGGTTTTACACAATGACGGATAGAGAAGCGATGGATCATTGGTCTGATTGGTTGAAGGACTATCCAATTGCGTACAGAGTCATTTGAACTATGCCAGTTGATCACGCCTCTCGTGCAGTAAAAATACAGAGCAGACTCCCCAGACCAATGTTCAGTCTTAAAAGATTGAGCTTGGTCTGGTGATAGCCAGACAAGGAAAAGTACTGCACTGTATATTTGTGCAGTACACGCATGTCAAAAAATCTATTCCGTTTTGAAGCTTGTGACACATAACCGCGCACATCAACCTGATCACATTCTAAATTAATTAATTCCATTGAAACAAAATGTGTCCATGTAAACGTAGCTAGTGTCACATGATCTTTCAGAAATCATTCTAATTTGAATGAAAAATGCCTTATTGAAAACTGACCCCAAACGTTTGAATGGTAGTGCAGGTCAATATCTCAATCAATATAAAAAGTTCAATTATTCAGTTAAATTATAAAACAACAGTAAATAATCACATTAATAATTTAATACTATGACATAAAAGGAATAGAATAAGAAGATATAGCTGGTTATGATGAAAACTCTTATGGCCGGTTTCAAAGACAAGGCTTAAACAATCCCAGACTAAAATGGACAGACTAAAATTGAGTTGTTTTAACTGAAAGCAACTTGCGCTGGCATATCTTAAAATATGTCAGTGCCATTGTTTTGTCTCAAGATGAATGCCAGAAATGTTTTTTTCTAAGGCATTGTTTATAAAAGCTAATTATATATGTCCTAATTGAAATCTAATTGAATCCTAAAGCCTAATCCTGGTTTAATCTAAACCCTGTCTGTGAAACCAGGCCCAGTGATTCACCAGGCTAGAAGAGTTAGTTACATACCAGGTAAAGAGCGTGAGAACTCCAGCACACATTCATAAAGCTGACTAACGCTGTTCCAATCATTCAAGAACATCTCCACCACTTTCCTGCCACCTACTGGCTCCGATAGGGGATTCTCATATGTCAGGTAAACATGCCGTGTGGAAGCTGATTTGAAAGACAGAAAAAAAAATTATAAGTCGCACATCACTGTATTGTTTTGAAAGCCATTACCAAACAAGGAATTCTCTTTACCTTGCTCTTTGTTGGATGTGCTGTTTAGTGGGCAACTGGAGAAAACCAATTCTGCCACCCAGGTGCGATTATTGCGGCCCTGTAGTCTAAACGTGCAGTCCAGCAGGGAACGCTCTAGAGTTTTTCTCGTTTCCTCACTCACTCCCTTACAAGGTGGAATTCTGAGAGGAGAAAAGCAATTAGTACACAACCGTTCAAAAGTTTGGGGTCAGTAACATTTTTTTATGTTTTTGAAAGCAGTCTCTTATGCTCATCAAGGCTGTTTATTTGATAAAAAAATATATATATTATAAAATTATTATAATTCTTAATTCATAACTATTATAATTCTAAATTCCATTTTAAAATATAATTTATTCTTCAGAAATCATTCTAATATGCTGATTTTCCACTCAAGAAATATTTATTATTATTAAAGTTGAAAAAAGTTGCGCTGCTTATTTTAGATATATATCTTTTGTAACATTATAAATGTCTTTACCATCACTTCATCAAATTAATGCATCCTTGCTAAATACAAGTAATAATTTCTTAAATAAATATAAAAATATATATAAATATATATATAATTAAAAAAAAATATATATATATATATATATATATAAATAAAAACACCCCAAACATTTTACGGTAGTGTACACATGGGACAAAGGCAGCACTCAGAGTTTATAAACTTCAGAGATTCTGAACTGACGGCCAAAAGACAAATCTTACTTCAGAATACGTATGGCGTGGCTACAGCCGTCTCCTTCAACCTGAACTCCCTGATGAGGAATCTCCATATTTGACAACTGTGAGGGTCAAATGTTGTTCAGTAAACACAAAATGTGACATGTTTACAAGAAATAGATAATACAATACTTCAGATAATACAAGACTGCAGTCCCCATCTAATAGATATACAGTACCTCACAGCGTAACCCGATGAGGGGCATGTTGGTGTCACACATAGCCACCAGGTGGGCCAGCTCCTTGTTGAAGGCACACATCTCTCCTGACCTCTTGGGTTTCTTCGGTTCAACGGCACTTTGCTCTCCAGACAACTGTGGAGTGACCGAAACAAGAGTATTAATTACATACAATAAAAAAACTGAACAACACAAAAGACATGTCGCTTAAAGGTTTAGTTCACCCAAAAATTTAAGTTCTGTCATTAATTACTCACCCTCATGTCGTTCCAAACCCATAAGACCTTCATTCATCTTCGGAACATGAAGATATTTTTGATGAAATCCAAGAGCTCTCTGACCCCTCCATAGCCATTTAATTAACACTTTCAAGGCCCAGAAAGGTAGTAAAGACATCATAAAACCTTAATTTTATGAAGCACCAAGAATATTTTGTGTGCATAAAAACAAACAAAAATAAACTTTTTTTCAACAATTTCTTCTAGCCTGTGTCAATCTCTTATGCTGTTGACGTAGTGTAAACGGTGCTGCACTTCCTAGTTCTATGGCAGAACGACTCGTGCGTATGCGTCGTGGTGCTCACGTGAACAGCGTCGGCCAATTGTAAGCCGGCGTTCTGGAAGTGCTACACTGTTTGCACTGCGTCAACAGCGTACGAGTCTGACACAGAGAAGAAATTGTTGAATAAAGTCATTATTTTTGTTTGTTTATTGCACACAAAAAGTATTCTCGTCGCTTAAATTTAAGGTTGAACCATGAGTCACACTGACTATTTTAACAATGTCTTTTACTTCCATTCTGGGCCTTGAAAGTGTTAATTAAATGTCTATGGAGAGCATATTCATCAAAAATATCTTAATTCATGTTCCAAAGATGAACAAAGGTCTTACAGCTTTGGAACGACATGAGGGTGAGTAATCAATGACAGAATTACATTTTTTGGGTGAACTAACCCTTTAACCGGAAGATCGATTTATGATCATTTAAATTTTTTAATTACATGGTCAATTTTCTATTTATTTTTTACAAAAATTAAACATGGATGAATTGCTGACAATAAGATCAACAACATGCCTTTAGAATATAGGAAGGGTGAATTTCCATTTCATGCCAACTTTAAAGGGGCACTTGCCTCACCTCTTCAAATACAGCACAAAGTGGTTAAAGTTAAAGTAAAAGATAAAAAATATTTAAGTAAGAAATCTACGGAGTAAGAAATAACGTTAAGTATTCAGTTCAGTATAATTTGTTGAGTATACCACCTTCCTCTTGGACCCAGGACGAGTCATTCGACCAGATGAAATGTCCTGCACAAGCTCCTCGAGGTTGGGTTTAAACTGCTGAAGCAGCTGAGCAGCAGGCAGCCCATCCTCACTCTCCATCTGACTCACAGACAGGAAGTAGTACTTATAATGAAGCTCTGTAGGATTGTTGGACACATCAAACATCTCGACCACCTGAGTAAAGGCAAGAGTTAATTAATTAAATGTCAACAATTTACAAAAATCTTTATCTGTGAGATAAGTAAATTAAATACTGAAGTATTTACAATATAGTATTGTGGGAGGCGGGTGAGTTTGATGAAAAGGCGATGTTTTGACAAGTTGCCCACAGGATGCGTGGTTAAGTTAGATAGATGGAGAGTGTCTGCACACAGTGTGGGAAGATGTTTCACAGACTGTCGACATCTCTGCTCACCCAACCAGAATCTGTTCAAAACATAATACATTAACATCAGCCACTGTCATATTATGAAACACACTAAGAACAGGTTGCTTGACTGATTACTTCAGCTGTTGTAACCAAGTGATGATGCGCTTCATGTCATCGTTGATACTCTTTTCAATGTCGTCCAACATGGACTGATCTGGAAAGAAACCAGCAAGGCGGGTTAAGTAGTTCAAATGATCAGATGTGGGTAGAATCCAATAGATAAAATGACTAACCGACTCCGTAGAGCATTGGCTGAAACATTCCTGAATGCAAATCGACAAATATGTGGAGGCACTCAGATCGCCCGCAGGGCTCCAGTATCGGTATGACTAGTGTGGGCAGTGCAGTCTCTATGAAGGCTGAAAAATAAAAACACAAAATGCACATGTGCATTACGCATATATAACAAATAATGGTTTTAACCTTAATGTGTTTTATAACTATTAACCTTAGTTTCCATGTCAGGTACATGTTTTCTAGTCGAAAGATGGCAGATAAAAAGAAAATTAACTCAATAGAATAATGTTTTAATTAGGGATGCACCAGTATTAAAATTCTGGCGGATACTGACAAGATGATAATGTTTTCATGCTATGGCCAAAAAAGTGGCTGATAGAAATTACAAATTAAATTAAAATCCATTTGAAATGGTGTAAAATACTCACAGTTATCACTAGGGTTGCTACTTTTCAGGATGGCTTTGAGTTCTTGCAGTTTCTGATGCGAGCGGGCATGCACACTATCAATCAAAAGCTTTTCCACCGAGAGATGATCGATCTGAAAGAACAGAGAACAGCCCACAAACAGACCTAATAAGCTCTCATCTTCATTACTGTTATTAGGCTAATATATATATATATATATATATATATATATATATATATATATATATATATATATATATATATATATATATATATATATATATATATATATATATATATATATATATATATATATATATATAATTTGGGTTTGGTAACATTTTTAAAATGTTTTTGAAAAGTTATGCTCACCAAGGCTGCATTTACTTGATTAAAAATTCAGCAAAAACAGTAATATTGTGAAATATTACAATTAATAAAAATAACTTTTCTATTTTAATACACAAATTTTTGTTTTGTGTGAAACAAGACAGGGTATTAGGGATGAACATAGTGTGCAATCAATTATGTTGACGCTATCAATATCATTATAAAAAAGGATATTAGTTTAACCAGTGACTCACCTTCATGGCTCTTTCCATTAATCTGGAATCACAGGCAGGCAGTGGAGGCTCATGGGAGATTTGTAATGGCTTGGAACCATCCGTCTCATCAATTTTAATGGTGACCTTGTGCACAGGTGCCGTGCCAGTCTTTCTACCCAGGACCTGTTGACTGCAAGGCAAAATTCATGAGATGCAACACCAAAAAAAAAAGAAAAGAAAAAAAAAAAAAAAGACATATTTTGAAACTTACTTCCAGACTGACAACGTGAGGCACTTGGCAGGAAGATAGCGCTCCACCTGCACTAGATCACCCCACCGCTCTCTGATCAACATCAGAGTCTGGGAATGTAACACCTCCAGCTGTAGTGATAGGCAAAACGAGTCTGATACAAGTCATCAAGGAAACACATCAAGTTTTGATTTAACACATTTCCAATTTATAGTTGATGACTTTACTTTAATTCTAAAAGTATTTCCAAAGTGACTATTAGTATACTGCATAATATCTGGGCTGGTAAAACAAAAGCTATACATTTGATCCCAAGCAGCGGCAGTTAAAGTGTAAAACAATGTTTACTCGTTCTGTTACAATGACCATTTCCTTTAATTTGTCACCAAAAGTCCGCCTGATGTTTCTTCCTATCAATTTGACCTAAAAACCCATTTGTTGGATACAAACATGGAGGTCTTTTGCAGAGTTCTCTCCATGCGATTCTTTGCAGCCTTTAGACACTGCCTACAATGCACTGGATTCTTCAATGGAAACCGAAAATACCACTTAATAATGAATTCTTGCACCTAGGAACAATACTAGTTGACACCATTATGACTAAAAGTTTTCTAAGTATTTCCTACTAAAGCAAGGTGCTATTTGACTCTGGGTGAGCATGTCCATAGGAGACATAACAGCTTTTTTTTATTTGTTTTCTCTGGTTAGGTAGCAGATTTCTTTCTCTTCTTTAGTTTTTTATTTTTATTTTTTAACTGCATAAGCAGCCAAGATTTATTGAAAGCCCATTGTGCCAGTGATGAAGTACCCCTTTAAGCAATCAAACAAATGTTCTACTAAAACAAAAATCTTAAGTCTCGAGCTGAAAGGATACGGAGGCAGCTGTACATGTCCTGAAGAGGCTTGTCATCTCCAAACAGGCGGGACTGTACCAATTCATGGATATAGTTCACCTGCATGCTGTGAACCAATGCCCGTCCATCTAAAAAAAAAAAAAAAAATTATATATATATAGATATGTTATTAATAATCATTAATACAAGCATTTATGAATATAAATAAATACACAATCCCATTCAAAAATTTAGATCAGTTTTTAAGATTTTTTTTTAAATTGGCCAAAAGTGACAGTAAAGATTTTTAGTTTGTTTCAAAAGATTTCTGTTTCAAATAAATGCTGTTCTTTTGATATTTCTATTGATCAAAGCATCTAGAAAAAAACAATTATTATGGTTTCAACAATATTCACAAATATTAAGCAGCATAACTGCTGATAAGAAATGTTACTTGAGCACCAAATGATCATATCAGAATGATTTCTGAAGGATCATGTGACACTGAAATAAATGCTGAAAATTTAGCTTTTCCGTCGCAGAAATAAATTACGTTTTATATATTAGAAAACAATTATTTCAAATTGTAATAACATTTCACAATATTACAGAATATTAGTTTTTACTGTATTTTTATCAAATAAATACAGCCTTGGTGAGCATAAAAGAGACTTAAAAAAAATTAAAAAAACGACCTTACCAACACCAAACTTTTGAACTATATAGATCTTAGTTCTGATGTCTTATTACACATTGAGAACATCTTACCTCCAGTTTCCTTGTCTTCAACTAGAATCTCTAGTTTAAGAAGTCTCCAAGGGATATCAGGATCATCCCCCATCACTGTCAGAGTGGCTTCAAATTCTCCCTCAACTCGAAACTTCACTCGCCCGTTGGCTTGACATGTGAAGAGTTCATAGAAACAAGTAAGATCATGTATTGTAAGAACAAAACACAGTGAAAACATAGCATAAAAAAATTGTTTGGAAATATATAACATACTTATTACAGAGCAGATCAAGTCTTTCCCTGTAGATGTGTAGAGCTTGGAACTTACCCACAGTTAAGTTGGCCAGCTGTGGGGGTAAGTCAGTGGTGACTAGTCGGTGTCGCAGGATTTGATTCAGCTGATTTAGTGTGGTCTGCTTCTCTGCTTTGGTTATAGGGTCAGGAGGAATAATTTTGTCCTGAAAACAAATAACCCCATTGATGTTTATTTCTCATTTTCTACATCCACTGCTGAGCACTATGTTTGACTACTCACTCGGATGCATGTGGGCAGACGTGGATAAGACCCTGTGGTAAGTACATCAATGGCAAAAGGGATGGCAAAACTAGGCAAACGTGCATGTACCAAGGCGTCTCTGGCGAGTGATGCCAGTCGGTCAGCTGTGTCAACAAATAAATAAGCTTGCTGGTCCAGAAATGAGGAGATCATCTGCAAACAGAGCTGAAAATGAGTACTACATAAACAAGAATGAAAATAACTCAGATTGAAGGTGGGAAATAAATCACATACCGCACATTTTTCTACTTTCCCAGCATTACTTGCCCATTTCACAAGAGCAAGCAGACGTACGAAGAGCTGCCGTGTCCGACTGGCAAACTGAACAATTTCAATTTTCCTGTAAGAAACGTGTGAAATCAGTAACGTTTATAATGCAAGCATAAATGTATGCCAGGGTTTTAATTCAAAGACAGTATAGATAGAATATAGATAATAAAAATGTATTTTCTTGTATTAAAAAAATAAAAAATTATGCATGCGAAAAAATATATTATAAATATATAAAGTATTATTAGGAAAATATATATATTTTTTTAAGTTATATTATGTTTCTTTTTCTACTCATAGTACTGTACTTTTAGAGGTCTTATTTATTTATTTAATAATTTATTGTAATTCACTTTTATCTAATTACTTAGCAAAGTATTTATTTGTATTGTAACCAATATTTAAAAAAAAAAAAAAAAAAAAAAAAAAATTATGGAAAAAAAAATGGAAACTGCAGGAGCGTTTCTTACCTTTCCATGTCTGTTTTTCGCGGAAGTCTGTGAAAATAATAAAGATATGGTTAAATAATATCAAATGACAGCACAAAGCATTTTACATCTTACATCTATCCAACTTTGGAGATGTAACGAAGATCCTTTGCCACAGAACAAGGAAATATGTGCAAATATCTGCATATGCTCTGATTAAAGCAACGCAATATGCAATATACTTAGGGATATTAATACATCAACAAAATATTACTAAATAAAAGTTCATGTCTGGGTCTCCCACAATATCCCAAATTCATCTAGGCTGAAATAATTAACTGCTGAAACCCAGTCAAACATACTAGCTTTATGGTAAAAATACTTATGTAACTTTTTAGTTGGTTAACCATGGCAAAGTGATACACATGGGTCAGTAATAGATTGCAGCAACACTTCCACATTATTTATTACCAACTTACAATCAAGACTGTTGTACAGTAAACATATGGGCCAATGCTAAACTAAATCTAACTTTGGTCATTGGTCAGGCAACGCTAAATATTCAAAACAACCAGCCTCTCTCTCATGAACTCACAGCTCAGCCAACAGAGTGATCTCATGGTAGGTTCGCTGCAGTAGAAACTCGATCAGGAGGCTCAGCCGAACTCCTTGAGTGGCCGGGGCTCCCGGAGGAGGCTGCGGGGCTGAGGTCGGACCCCCGGCGGGGACCAGCTGCCCGTCCGAACCGATCTGAACCGGAGCCATTTTAAATAAAACGGGAGCAATGTACGGTTACGGGTCCGACCCTTTTTTTACTGGCGTTTACCACAAACTAGCCCGAAAGAATATTATTACGCGTACGTCCTAATGTTTATATTTTGCTGAAACGATTTCAACCCATGGAGAAAAGAAGAAATGAGCCTGTAACATGTAAGATGTGGAGAGATGGAGTGCCGCCATCACCCACTGGAGCTGAAGCAGGAAACAAAACTCTTCTAAATGGCGCTGGATGAATTATTTAAAATAAAAGTCTGAAAGCCAAAAACGTGACTTTAAAAGGATTACATTTGTTTTTATTTCTCTTTATGTATTTCACAGTACATACAAACAAAAAACTAACTTAATTCCTAAAAATACATTTAGTTTTAGTAAAAAAAAAAAAACATTTTAAGTGACAAAAGCTGCTTAAAATAGGAGAGTCGGGGGACCTTTATTTTGTCAAAGCAAACTGACAAAAATAATATCCGTTTTGGAATGTAGTTGTATTTTTTATTTTAATGATACAAATAACTTTTGAAAACTCCATTCCTTTCTAAATATTATAAAGAGAGGGGTTATTTGAGAAATAACTGAGAATAACGAGATTTATTCAAATGTTTTAAATGTTTTGTGTGGGTTATTTGTATGAAGTTTTATTGGTTACTGACGAACAAAGTATATGCAGTTATATTATATTATATTATATTATATTATATTATATTATATTATATTATATTATATTATATTATATTATATTAAAAAATAACATAATAATATATCTAACAGGATAGGCCTTTTTATATATATATTTTATATTTTTATATTAATATTTTTATAGCTTTTCAACCAACCAATCAACTGCTGGTCGATCAGCAGTCAGTCGATTAAATGCAAAGATTATTTAGAACACAAGTTCCAATATTAATAATTAAAATATAAATATACTAATAAAATGGTCTAGCCCTTGAGTTAAATTAGACTTACTTATTCAACTGCATACTATAAACCAAACAGGTAAAACGCTATCTAAAAATTAACCTGTGCATATGACAGGTTTCTATGGGGGAGGAGTTTATGTAAACAGCTCGTCTCTAGTGTCCGCTGCAAGAGAAGCGCTAAACTCTTCATGGAGAATCATTTTAATGATCAAAGCAGGGAGTGTTCTGCCAGTTCAGACAAGAGGTATGAAAGGAAATTTATATTCCTATGATGAAGTGATGTAGGGCTTACTTATAACATTCGCTTTGTTACTGAAAGTGTGACGGTCGCCACGAGATGTGGTCTAAAACACCTGTGCGTCAGGTGATGTTTGCGTCAATGTCACTCTTAAAAAAACAAAAGTTAAACAAACATTTCAGAAAATGTAATTTAAAGAAAATAATAGTGAACTTATAACTTCACAGTTTCATGGTTTTATGGCTTTTATTTTTTATTAAAGTTTCCTTCTGTTCTTCTTTCAAAGTAGTCCCTATGTAATCCAAGTCTTTAAATGTGTCTGTAGGGTAGACCAATATGGATTTGAGAGATCAGAGGATTTCAGCTTTGAATCCAATGAGGAGCTAATGTCTGAGTATTTAGCTGTTGCCACTAGAAGGTCAAGGAAGTGGTCTAAACTTTTGCAGGGCACTGTAAAAGTGGAAAAGAATCTGAAAGGTGGGCATTTATATTTTATTTTAACATTTATTTTTACTTTATACAAAAAAACAAACAAAAAAAAATCCCTTTTGTGAAGCTGTTGTTTGGGTTTGCAGTGAAGCGATATGTGAGGAAGGGGGTTCCGTGTGAACATCGCACTCAGATCTGGATGGCAGCTAGTGGAGCCCAGGACCAGTTGGAGAGGAATCCTGGGTACTATCATTCTCTATTAAAGGCTGAGCATGACCCTAAAATAGAGGAGATCATACGTGCCGGCAAGTTACTTCTCATGAAACCATATTTTATTTTAAAGTTTTACTCTAATTCATTCCTGAATAGAGATTGAACAGGTCATATTGGAAATAAAATACTACTGAGATTACATTTTTTTCCCAGATATGCACAGAACCTTCCCTGACAACATTCAGTTCCGTGACTCCTCCCAACCATGTTTACAAAAAGCTCTGTTTAATGTACTCCTGGGTTATGGACACCACAATAAGGATGTTGGTTACTGTCAGGTAGCTACTACTGTCATACACATGCCCTTTTACACATATGGCCACCAAAGTGTCACTTGAATCCGGGATGTATTGAACTTCCTACAGATGAGTATCTAAAACTATTGTTTTGTAAGGATATTAAGTGAATAGTCAATTATAACAAGTGAGGAAGTAAGACAGTGTTGTAATTTTGTGTTGTTTACCCTGTCAATATTATGACTGAACCTGTTGTACCCGTCTGCATTCAAACCAGTAGGCTCTACTGAAATGTATCTATTGTTGCCTTTTTAGGGAATGAACTTTATTGCTGGATACCTCCTCCTCATCACCAAAGATGAGGAGAAGTCATTCTGGTTAATGGATGCTTTACTTGGCAAGATCTTACCAGGTCTGTCACTTTTACCCACTACTGTATACACTTTAACCAGGACGTCTTCAAAACATCATGAATAGGTTCATCATTACATTCATCAAAATTCAATAACTTGTTCCACCTCTGAAACGACTTTCTTTTTCGGGTGTCATCACGTAGACTTGTGGGGGACAATAATGTTATATATAAAATAACCAATTTAGGCTATTGTTGTATGTAATTTAACCCAAAATCTGGCCATTAATTAAAGGGATAGTTCACCCAATAATGAAAATTCTGTCATAATTTACTCACCCTCATGTCGTTCTAAACCTGTGTGACTTTTTCTTCTATTTTGAGAAATAGCTCAGTGTTTTTGTTTTTGTCCATACAGTTGAAGTCAATGGTCACCAAAACTGATTGGTTACCCACATTCTTTAAAATATATTGTGTTCCATAGAAGAAAGGTTTTTGGTGAATTATCTGTATCATGTTCCATATATATATATAATTTTTTTAATAATTTTTTTATTTAGACTATTACACATCAACTATGCTGGGGCTTAAAATGGATCATGAGGTGCTTGGGGAGCTTGTCAGGGTGAAGTTTCCTGCTGTCTGGCAAGCCATGAATCAGCACAACGTAATGTGGACATTAGTGGTCTCCCGCTGGTTCATCTGCCTATACGTTGATATTCTTCCTGTAGAGGTGAGGATGAAAGTCAAAGGTTGTTCTTGGTGAAAAGAGGTCAATTGTAAACTGCAATCTCTGAACAATATTCAGACCAGTTTTATGTTTTTGATGCCAATATTGAATGTAATGATCGGTAACTGTGTGCTTCTCTCAGACAGTGCTGAGAATATGGGACTGCCTTTTCTACGAGGGATCCAAGATCCTGTTCCGTGTGGCTTTGACGCTGATCGGTCACCATCAGGACCTCATCTCACAGGCACAGAGTCTCCCAGAAATCTGTGAACGCTTCAAACAGATCACTCACGGGGAGTACGTAGAAGACTGCCATACATTCATGCAGGTATATTCTGTGGATGCTATTTATTCACAAATTAATCTAATGCTTACAGATCTCTTTATAATTATAATTATGTTCTGAAGGATGTTTATTTGTCCTCTAACTTTAGAAAATCTTTATGGAACCAGGAGGTCTTTCCACAGCAACTATCACTAAACTCAGAAAGATGTGTAGAAATCACATTACTTCTGCCAAAAATCCTCCTTCACAATAAATGGCGAACAGGGAAATAAAGTTCTGACTGCATGCAAGATCCATTTACTGTATGGGGAAAAAAATATTTTATGTCAAAAATTAATTATATGAAAGTTTAAGAAAGAAAGTGTCAAGGGATACACTACCGTTCAAAAGTTTAAGGTGCATAAAAAATGCTCACAAGGCTGAATATCTTTGATTAAAAATACTGTAAAATATGAATATTGTGCAATATTACAATTTAAAATATTTTAATGTTTATAGATGTAATGTATTGAATTTTCAGCAGCCATTACTGGGTCACATGATCCTTCAGAAGTCCTTCTAATATGCTGATTTGGTAAAAAACAAAACAATTCAGGATTCTTTAATTCTAAGGTCAAAGAACAATCTTTTAATGCCATTTTTATTCATTTATGCATCCTTGCTGAACAAATGTGGAAGATGTTTTGATTTTTTTTTTTTTTTTTTTGCAATCCATCCCTTTTAGTGGAATACATGTTTTTTCCCAATTGCTTTGCTGTGTTACTATAATAATCAGTTTTCTGTTCAGATTTACTGTTTATGAAATGCAATGTTTAACTAATAGATATTTAGGAGGCAAACTCGTCTTCTTGTCTTTTATTTTTCATTTTATTTAGAAACTTAGAATCGCATTCCCTTAAAACAACATGAACTTCATAGCAATCAAGGCAACACTTCAATATCCACAACAACACCATTTATGCAGTCATTCCATATGAAGGCCCATCAGAAAGGAGAGAGATTCAGCCGCAATATAATAAAGCATGTTTCTCTCAGTGCACTCGAGTTTGTAACAGTTAACCATTTACCTAGGTCTATAATAGTCTAAACCTACTTCAAGTTATTAGGAACTTCCTGTGTTAGTGTCAATTGTACCCTTTGTCCATCCAGTAGTGCAAAACCATATTTCCTCACTCTAGTAGAATTTCCCTTTTAACGCTTCTGAATGAGTGCAAATACAATGCTATATGGATGCAAGCAGGCTATATAGTTGATATGTAGTATGAGGGGGAAACTGAGCTATTTAGTGTTATTGAAGGGTGTTCTACTCTAGAAAGTGTATATTCCATTTAACATCAGTTTACAGTCACAAAGCAGATTTGGAGAGATGATTTTTTTTTTTTTCATTAAAACACAGTACCAAATTAACATCTGACTCAAAACTCTAATGCAGGGCTTTGTTGACAACAAGAAGTGTTTTTTTCTCCAATCTGGTGAATCCCAAAAGCTGACCTGTCTTGTTAACTTTCAAATGAAAAATAAAAAAAGGTAGTCAGGATCAAGATCAGAAAGTAGTGTTAAATATGTAGTCCCTTTTAGACTGAGCATGTAACAGTAACAACATTATCAGCTCCCCTTAATCCTCCTATTTATATAAATAAACTCATGACATTAAATGTAAGAATATGAGGTACCAAACCGTTTGTATGTTTTCCAAGATCCAGATTAAGAATAAATGACAACAAACAACAAAGATTCTTCTAGGTAAGCATAATCTGGTTCTTGGAAACAATATCTTAGCATGACCTAGACACCTTAGTTTTTTTTATCCCGTACCCTTATGTATGCATTAAATACACTATGTTTAACATAATCCAACAGAAAGTCCAGGAGATCCACCTGAGCAGTGGCAGCGTGAGACACCAGCAGAGGACAGGGCAGGTTAAAAACTAGGCAGATGCAGTTGTAGTAGTGTTGTTGAGTCCAAATTAGAGCAGAAATCGGTGGTGTCGACACATCCTGGCTTAAAGATTACAGGAGGAGGGTTTAGATGGTCTGATAGCCTGCATGACTTCTGTTTCTGCCAATAAGGTAAGCCAGGATCACTATGAGCACTAGAACAGCCAAAGCAGCACCCACAATGATGGGAATCAACATGTCGTCCTCATCTAACTCACACTCCTCAGCTAGAACAGAGACAGAGCGAGAGGAGGGATGGGAGAGAGTGGCAAAAGAAAAATTAGAAACAGTTAAGGAAAACAACCTATTCAATCAATTATATCAGTATTTCAGGAACTGAATTAATGATCATAATTTATGTACCTACACAAGCATTATTAGCATTATTTTTTATATAATGTTGATTATCATAGAAAATAGTTTCGATAGAAAACATGTATGCATATATATAGTTAAGCAAAAAAAGTGTATAAAATGTTTTTATATTTTTCAATTCCTTTAATTTCTGTTAAAGTGTGTACAGTGTAATATAGCTGTTTTTGAATGTAAAAGGTGCAAAGTTTTAAAGATCAAAGTGCATGACGAATAAAGTTATTGTCTCCTAAAAGAAAGAATTCTGAATTGCTGAAACGAGTCGTCAACAATTCCAGTCTCACTTCCATAACAAATAGACGTAGGTTTGTAACAATTTCACATAATATCAGCGTATGGTTTTCATTGGCTGCCTATGCACAACGTCTATTTTGACCCACCCTCAAACACAAGTTGTAGCAGCATGTCTTGTTGAAGATTAAATTCGAGATTAAACATGTCTTGTTCTGTGCTGCGAATCCACTTTGCATGCACTTCCAAAGGACGAGGACTCGCGTTGTAAATGATACGGTAGCTGAAATTAGAGACCTGCACTCCTGCGGAACTCATGACACCCAACGCAATAGAGTGCGGCGTGGGACTAAATTTAATGGCCGAGTGTGGGCGCGGGCAGTAAAGTACTCACGTGTGTGTGTGTGCGGGTTGCAGGAGAATAAAACTATTTGAGGCAAAATAGAAATGTCTAAAACTAAAACATCTACAAACAAATTAATTGGTATAAGGCCATCTATTGCACAAAAACAACAAGAGCAATAAGAACAAAAAGCATTTTGCACACATTCTGCCATGCACACACTTGCTTATGTTAAATTACCTTAAACTATTTCATGGGCGTACAGAAAAAAAAAATCAAATTATACTTTTATGCGGGCGGAAGCGGGACAAAAAAAAAATGAATGTTGCATGCGGGAGTGGGAGAAGGTAACGTATATATTTTTGTAAGGACGGGACTGAAAATTCCGTCCCGCACAGGTCTCTAGCTGCAATTCAGATATGGTAATGGCCGTTTCATTTCTGACACACTGTAAGCAGTAGACCAATCTCAACAGATCTGTCCAATCTGACCAATCAGAGCAGAGGAAGCTCTAGGAAAAGAGGGGTTTAGAGAGACCTTTATCGAGCCGTTTCAGACACTGTGAGAAAAGAGCTGATACTGCAATGTATATTATGAGAAAATGTAAGATTTTTTCATTTTCAGACCTTGGATGCATGTAAACCTACTGTAGGAGACCTCCAAAACAAAATTAGGAACCTTTAAAATACCATAATAAGGGCACTTTAAAGTTTCAGTCATTTTGTTGTGCGTTATAATTATTATTATAATAGTGTAGTACATCAGGTTAAACCAAATGAAAACAAAAGTGCTGAAATGATACAAGTTTTTTATATTTTATTTTATTTCAGGAAACAAAAATGGTTTTATTTTTAGTTAACTATAAAAATCCTGGACGGGACTACTGTTCTTAGCGGATAAACGACTCCGTACACTTGTGTGGATATTGTCAATGGTTATCGACTTTATCAGCTTCACAATGTTATGACAACTAAGATTTTTATGTTGCCGATTCTGTGTTGAACATTCCTTGAAGAATGAAAGGACAAAACTGAGAAAGGGTAAGAGAGAGAAAGAAAAAAAATACCTGCTCCAAAATCTCCATTGACACCAAAAGGTTGCACTTGAAGCTGGAAAGTGTTGAGAGAGAAGTCCTGTGTAACGCTCAAGGTTTTCTCCTTCTGACACATGTAAGAGTGGCCCAGTGTTCCCACCATGTAGTTCAGACTGGTGTTACTGACAACAAGGCGCTCTAGGCAAAAACAAAAGACACATTTTCAGAGAACTTAACTAAAAACTACAACTTCTATCATACATGAGCTATTTAAAACGGACTTACCAGCCATATCAGGCAATGCAGCTGACAGCTCCAAACCACTAAGATGGTATTTGTTTGATGTAGAATTCTGAAAAGCAATTAAATATATTCCATATGTGATGATGACATCAGTATAGTCTGGGTAATTTGTGTGTGTGTGTGTGTGTGTGTGTGTGTGTGTGTGTGTGTGTGTGTGTGTGTGTGTGTGTGTGTGTGTGTGTGTGTGTGTGTGTGGTGTGGGTGGGGTGGTGTGGGGTGGGGTGGGGTGGTGGGGTGGGGTGGGGTGGGTAATCATAATTATAGCATCCCTAGAAATAATAGGAGGAGACTCAAAACTTACTAAAGAGAAGCTGAACGTCAGACTAATGTTGTCCTCAGTCAGTTTCAGAGTTGTAAAGTCTGGGGCGCAGGATCCAGAGAATTTAATCAGGTTTGGATGCAGGTTCAAGACCTCCTGGACAGTCTGAAAAGCAAAGTGTGCTACATTTAGAAATGAGGAACATTTCATTACTCTGAATTAATTGCATACATATCCCTTTATCCCAGCAAATCCCTTTATTTACATAACGCAAATAATTTTAATAACACCAGTATTTAATGGTATTTGTCATATAAATAAAGCATACAGGTGTCCTTTCTCTATGCGCCCTTTTAGGATCCAGTAATAAGCTGGAAACTTAAATGAATGGTTTAACCAAAAATGAAAATTCTGTGATTATCTACTATTAAAATATTTTTACCCACCAAGCAGAACAGAGGAAGAATATTTCAAGCTACTTTTGTCTCATGAAAGTGAAAGTTATATGTGCCATGTAGTACCTTGCCATGAGAGCTTGAAATAAAGCTTATGTTGAGTTGCAGGCCCATTCGTGCCAAGAGACAGACAGTGTCAGTGGCGTTGGTGACATTGTAGTTGCCCCGCTCAGGAGGGCCAGGGGTTGCAGGAGAGGCCGGAGGAGAGCTGGTTTCAGGGGCGACCACAGTGGGTGATACATCAGTGGTAAAAGTCTGTTGTATAGTTAGAGCTGCAATGAAAACACATGAGTTGTAGCATTAGTTCGGGTTAAGGGTGCACTCAGTAAGTTTTTGTTATACTTTGTTTATTAATTCCAATAGTATAAGCGGTTTTAGAATTTATACTAACTGCTGCTGCTTCACACCAAACCTGTTTATTTTTTATTTATTTATTTTGTTAACATTACTATTACTAATGCATTATCATCATTACCGGTATTGCAGACAACATGTTGGCGCCCTCACCTGCTCACTGATATAATTCATCTTATGTATACAACATTTCAATTATATTTCTCATTTCTTAAAGTGTAAAAGGTTTTTAATTGCCAAAAAGTATCTGGGTCCACCTTTAAAAGTGTAGAAGCAGTAGTAGCAACGTCAAATACATGATGGTAGTGATTTTCAGTAACGAAAATAATTAATAGTTTTACAAGTCATGTCTGTTAGCAAGTAAAAATATAAGCAATTCTCAGTTTTCCTTACACAGCAGGCCTAACGTTAACTTACTTAGGCCAGGAATACATATTATTAGGCTATTTAAAGGAAAGCAAAGATTTTTAAATTAAAGAAAACCCCCACAGCACGTCCTTTATAAATACATGGACTTGTTTATTCTGATGTATTAATCAATTGCTTGAATAATTAATAAAAATATAACCAGACCAAAGTCCTGCTGTCCAAAATACACTAACGTTATATTAAAATCAAACTTACCTAACAGCAGGCTAAAAATTGCCCCGGCGGGCATGTTTTGTTTGCGGATGATGGGGATCATGTTTCTCGTCAAAGTAAATCAAAACACACTCGATACAACAACAGACTGTGCAATCTGCGTCTTAAAATGGGCTCTTCAGATAATTCTCGTTATGGAGCAGAGGTATATGATCGGTTTGAGCTGCCCCTGTGCCAAATCTGCATATGATAAACGCAGCAGGTCAGATTTGTTTAGTTTCTCGTAACCGCAGTAGGAAACGCCACCGTCATGTCATGTGAGCGACTGCTACAATCACGCAACAGCGACAACGCGCATGCGCATGTTTTTCTTGTTTTTATTTTAATTTAATTTATGTCTTGTTTTTTAACAAAAAGAAGACAAATGTTGCTTCGAATAATACTGATATTAAATAAACTAAATAATAAAATGACTTTTATTATAGGCCTACATTTTTGCTATCCTATCTCTTAGGCACGACAGTTCGTGATTTGTCACATTTTATAGATACTACATTTCATAAGTGTTGTGATGTATATTTTTCCCCTGGATAGTCAGTGAGTCATAAAATAATTTACTTAAAGCATTTCATTGTGTGATTGAATAACTACAATGGGTAATAGAAAACGACAGCAAAAGAGAAACGACTGCTTTTTGCAGTTTATTTTATTAAATTGGTCATGTTGACAATAATGAACAAATTAGTTATTGCTTATTGTATGTTTCCCGTGGTTAGGCCATTAAGCTGCATTTAAAAATGGTGAAATATTGTGAAAAAATATATAGATGCTATGCTACATGGATTTAACTGCACGCATAAGATAGGCCTACCTAAATGAATGATGTAAAGAGCAATGGAATGAGGATGCATGTGACTGAAGTGTCACATTACAGAGACAATTTACAAGGAGGCTAAAGATTTTAGGACCATTCCAGAATGCCATCACAGAAGTGTGATGCCTGATCTTTTGCCCTTTTACGTGCAAATTGCAATGGCATACTGAAAGAGTCTGATATAATGATCTGATTAAATTAATCTAACACTGGAGAAAAGAAATAGGCCCTACAGTTCATTGAATCATGTGGCATGTCACTCTATATGAAGTAGTCACAGTGGAATCTGACTTGAACTGTAAAAAAAATAAATACAAGATAAAAAACCAGCAAAAAAACAAAAGTAATGTGCAACAAATATTGTAATTAATAAATATAAAACAATAGCATACATTTAAAATGCATGTGACAACTTGCTTGATCTGACATTTACGAAATTAGAAAGTCATTCAACATTTAGGTTAAAATCTGCCATCATTATGTAGTTGACCCTTGCTAAAAAAATATTCTAATTTGAACTGGTCTTGGGCAAGTGATTGAAACCAACATACAAAACCACACCAATAGCAAATGCAAAACAGCAGGGGGCACAACATGCATAAACTACCATGTCAATTGTAACTTGCTATGTATTTTTAATCATTTTTTTTTTCAATTTCTTATATGAATTACAGGTGAAAATGTATGATCTCTGTTCTGAAAATGTTGCCTGGTTGTGTTTTTCCTAAGCTGTTTGATCAAATTAATTTCCTGTAGGGGAAAAGTTTTACAGCCCATCAGTGTTAAAATGGAAACAACAAACTCAACAGACAGTGGCTATGAGCGTGGAGTAACCTGCAATACTGGTGAAAGACACAACCTGTTTGCACAAGGGTCTAAAAATATACAGGAAATGCCAGTGAGACTTTTTTGAGATGAGAGGACAAGAGGCTCTTTGGTGGAGGCAGTGTCATTCACTAGAACAGAAAACCCAGGTCTAGGGCCACTTCCTGTTAGGTAAAAGTTGACAGCAGAAGCAATCAAAACAGAAAGGCTAAAAACTGTTGCACATCACTTACAGGCCAAGCAACAGGAAGGAACGACATCCACAGAAATATAGTTTCAGGGAATGTTATGGAAATGAGCAGGACAAGCATTCTGTTGTTCTTGGCCACACATGTGTCCTCTGCAGGTAAAATTTATCTTGCTCTTTACATATTTGTTGCACAGGGTGTCATATATCTAGAACATTCAAGCGCAGAGTTTTGATGGTTTACTATATGGGTCTCAGTGGTTGTGAAATATGTACATGTCATTGTCTGGAGTAAGTGTTTTATAAATGTAATATTAGATATTTTTTACAAAGTTTTTTGTGTGCATTTTCTCCTGTAAAGAAAGATTGGGGTCAAACACCTCTTCATGCAGCCATTTTAGTTTCCATATACAACCAGCAAGACTTGTAGCATGACATGTAACAAGTTTTAAGTGACGACTGTGCAATACACTCTTGTGTTTGCAACATAATGTCTAAAAAGATGAAGGTAGTGCCTTGATGCTTTGTAACTGTCATCTTCATGTTAAAAATGCTGTTTCCTGAGATAAAAAAAAAAAAAACGAGGATCCAACAAAAGCAACTTTGAAACCTACACTCTTTTTTTGCGAAACTTGAAATCAAAATTGAAAAGATCAGTTATGGAGGCTTTTCAAAAGTCAACATTAATGAGCGCTTAGACACACCAAGTATAGGATGCTTTTTATTTCCCATATTTAATTTTAAATAAATAATAATGAGCAATTAACTGTTATAATAATCTAAATATTTTCATTATTATTATTACATGTGTAGTGGTTGTTGTAATTATTATTTTAAAAGTTATACTAAAACAAATACAGCAACAAAACATGCACAAGCCATTTCAGTATTCAGTAATATATAATTAGGCAATTTGAATAATTATTTTCTATTATGGAATGAAAGTTTTATAAAAGGAGAAAAACAAAATTGAAATCTGCTTGCAAGTTTGAGGCAACAGAGAGAATATAGATAACGTAGACGCCGTAAACCCTTTACATTAGTTTTGAATGTACATCCGTTTTAGCCCAAATTCAAATCCACATCTACTAGATATTTCTGTCATTTGGAAAGAACTGCAAAATCATTGAATATGTTGTATATAATAATCCTCTCTTAACAGTCAGTACAGCCTAATTTATAAAACTATTGCTAATTTTCTTAATTCATCATAATTATAGGGTCTTATAATTATAATGCCTAGAATCTTTTTCACTACCGATTTTAAATTTGCAATCTATCATTGCGTCTATCATTCTTTTATATGAAAATGGAAGCAACTAAAACATAGCTTATGATGAGGAATACATTAGTGATAAATGTATAAGGTTGTATGTCTAGACCTATATACTTTATATTGATTATTACTAAGTCCTTGTTTGAACTTGCAGAAAAAATATAGTTTGTGCCACTAAGGCATGTGAAATGTGTGTGGTCAGTTTGCTAACCTTCATCCACCGGTCCCCATAAACACCTATTTGATCTGCAGTGATGCAACAGGGTCTTCACTGTTTTGTGCTCATTCTTGCACTTAACTAGACCCATGCACAGAAACCACCAAACTAGATTACACACACACATTTACACACAGATCACAGCGAGACAGGTAGAGGAGCTTGGGCCCCTGTTGCCTCTAACAGGAAGGCATGAGTGCAGGTTTTTTTTTTTTTTTTTCATAAAGGACTGTTTTTTGAAACGCTCAATGACCTTAATGTAGAAATAAATGATGGAGGAGAGTGAGAATTAGACTCTTAAATATGCAAAAATTGTCTAAAATATTACTGGACCATATTTCAGTAGGTTACCAAACAAGCAGTTTGAGATCACAGTACATGCACATAATAAGATGTTGACAAAGCTGTGTGCATATATAGTGCATGTTTTAGTTACTTTCTTTTAATGCATTTATCGAACCATTATCTACCTATCCGAAACATTATTCATATATTTCAAAAAGTATAGTGGCGTGGTGGGTTGACTACACCAATGTTTATTTGGTATAGGAGAGTCCTGCTTGCATTACACAATTATCTTTGTCTAATTATTCCAATAATGTTTTTATTTGTTCTAATGATAGTATTATTAGTGCAGGTGTGTCTTAACATCTTTAAGAAATTATTACAGTTAAAAGTAATTGATTAAAGTTAAACGTCAAGTTTGGTATTGACGTTTATCCATAAAACCTTGCTAAATGAATAGATGCAATGCAATATTCGTAAAGTTTTTTTGACTGTTTAAGAAGGACAACAATGAATGCAAGATATATTGTGTATGTAAATTTCAATAATTTAAATTCAAATGTATTGTATTTCCAGCTTTGTCTGTTTAGTCTCATTTTTGCTCATTGACCTATTTGTCTTGTGTAGTTATGGCAAACTGGTACATAGTTAGATTTTTATATACACATTTATGTTATTTCAAACCACAATGGCTAATAATTATATTTTATTAGAAAAGGTATTTATACTTTTTGTGCCCAATCAAGACATTTACAGGCTTCAGGAAACATCTAATAAACTCAAAGATTAATTGTCTATACATTTATTTTGGCTTGTTTATAAGAAAGTCGATGGCATATTGAGGAGTATTATCCGATTAAATGTTCCCTAACATGTGTGCGCTGTTAAGACACCATCTATAATACTTAGGGTAAAATGTGTTACTTTAAGCTTTGATCGAGTTTGATCGAAATAAGTTTTATGGTCTCAGTGGTTTGTCTGTAAAGTTGTAAAGCCAGTTTGCATTCTATTCATCCAATCTGATAATCGATTAGTTTAAGTGTTAGACATTTTCTAGCAGATCATTTGTCTGCCGCTATTGGGATGCCCCGGATTAAACCCACATTTAATATGTTTTGCAAGAATTAACATGAGAGAAAGTCTTTGTATATTAATCAGTGACTCCAGAACTAGACATGAAAGCCTTGGGATAGGGAAATGATTAATTACCTCAAATTTAAATTAACCTCATATTTAATAAAATTTTCTCTTTCTGGCGGTTTAGGCTCTGGTGCTTCTCATAAATTGACTGTTTCTAATTCTCCCATTCTTTTATTCTTTCTTGTTTTGTTTTTTTAACATTACAAAACCAACTATGCGGGGAAAGGAGACAAACGTTTCAAAACATCGATAAATAAGAAGAGCCACTAAAGTCTAAGCACTATGTTTTAGTTGTGTACTTGCTTTATGAAAGTCTTTTAAAATAGTTTGTTCTATTTACAGAGGCCTCTTTGAGCGACCCAACAAATTGCTATATTTTAGATGTTTTTCTTCTGCTGTATTCTATCATTTTTACTGCTCTCTACTTCCGAGAGAAGGTAAGTTGAGCTCTAAAATGCACAGTTTGTTCCAAGTGAAGAAATGTACCTCGCGGTTAACCTCTATCCTGTGTTCTACCTTGTATGGCTTAGTTTACAAAGGAAGGTCCTTTTCCTCCAGAGCCTGAAACCACGGCCCGTAACCCCAATGAGCCTGTCTATACAGTGAGTTATCATTTAATACATATCTCCCAGATCGAAGTTCATGTTCAAACATACTTTTTTTTTGTATTGTTTTGTTTGGACGGGTGTTGCAATATTTGTGATGTGCATTGTTGCTATGCAATTCTGAAAATATAGAGGTATTAAGTTGCCTTTTACCTTTCTATAATCAAAAATGTTTAAACAATAAGTGTTACTTTTGCTATATGTTGAGTTTCATCTCAAGCAATATACATAGTCTTATTGGCACCCCTAAAAGACTAATAGTCAGCTATTTTAAAGAACACAACAACACTAAAGTTTTTGTGATGTATTTTTAATATTTAAAGACACAATAAAGTGACAAATAATAGCAATGTTAATGTTTTGTCGAGTTATTTTGATCCTAACAGAAAACATTTGAGGGTTCGCTATGGTTACAATCAGGAGAATGTGATATATGTTCTCTAGAGTCTTTTTACCGCCAACTGAAAGTATGACCCTGACTAACTTATCTAACATGTGTGGTTAATGAAGTGGTTGGGGAAAAAAGTTAACTTAAATGTAAAAACAAATATATGCAGTAGGCCTACATTTAGGCCGCAGTAGGCCTTCCAAAAAGATCCTTTGAAGAATATGGATAACCTGCAGTTGATGTTCCATGTTCCATCAGCTGTTTGGTTACACACGTTTCAAAATATCTTTTTTTTTTTTTAGCAAAAGAAAGAAATTCATACAGAATTGGGACAACTTGGGAATGCGTAAATGACAGAATTTTCATTTTTGGGTGAAATATCCCTTTAAGGTTTTTCTTACACATTACACACACACACGCGTGCGCACAAACACACACACATTAAACATTACCTTCAAGAGTATAGGAGATGGCCAGAGTTTCTGAAAGTATGGTTTAACCCTATATTCAAATATCTACTTAAATTACAACAGAATCATATTTCCTTTTTAACGTGACAAAATTCAAAAAGCAAGTTACCTAGGAATGACCAGAATAAAAATGACTTTATACAAAATGTGCGTGTTGTATTTCTTAGGACTTGGATCTGCCTCAGATGAGTTCTGATTATCAGCAACTGGATAGACCGGTGAGATTATTTTATGTTTTACGTATTTTAAGCATATTTAAATTAGCCGCATGGCAGACATCAGTGCAAATATAGCGTGTTGTACAGAGACTTTACTTCGTGTCATGATCTCCAACCCTGTTTGTAATCTATAGTGCAGTATATAAACGTAAAATGGCAGTTTTTAAAGAAAAAAAGTTGTTTTTATGCCTAACTACATCTACCCAATATCAACATATTTCAGATTAGAAGACGGGAGCCAGAGACACATTATCAGGTAATAACCACTGTCAGAAAGGACGTGGGTCAGATCTGAAAACTGATCAAATTAACCAGATAAAAGTTTCTTACTTCAGCTTTGATCCCCGCTGCCCTCCTGTGGTTGTTTACAGTTGTGCACTTACATTTTTTATCTTCCCTCAATGTATGGTTGATGTATTTTCTAGGAACTGAGAGGACCAAGAAATGATGAATACCAGGAAATAAGACCTAAAGGAAACAAAGTAAGTACAAGCCCACAAATATGAAAAAAGAGTGTGGGTTGTGCCAGTTAGGAATTGATTTCAGTGTGAGACATATAATGTGGCATATCATCCTTGCTACACTCAGTTGGCAAATCAGCACAAGTATTAATTTTCTATTTCTACATTTTGCAGCCTCGCAAAGCCAAGAACAAATCTGATGAGGTAATGTACCAATTAGTTTTAAACACTTGGTTTGAAATATACAATATGCAATCACATTCATATATATATATTTTTTTAACATAAAAATACCTTTTATGACCACCTTGTATATTACATTATATATGTGTACCAAATTTTAGCTAGTTTCTCCTATTTTACTCTCTATGTTTACTTAAGTGTCTGTTATCAGTGTTCTAGGTAATCACAACATTGCACTGCTTGGTAGGTTTTTTAACTGACTGCTGTTTTGTGAAAAGCCAAACTTCATCAGTTCATGTTACTGGTTTATTCCTTTAAAGGCTCGAACAGGGAGAAAAAGGGAAGCAGCCGAGGCTGTGGAGATGGAAACGCTTCCCACATCACAGAATTAACACACAGCACAAACTTTTAAATCAGGAGCAACTTTTATATCTTCCAACTTACAGATCAATTCTTTATTGTATTGTATGGTGGATGCATTTATGTGTCTTGCTTATCCCGTTCAAAAGTTAGGGGTCAGTAGTCAGAGTCAGACTGGTAACCCAAAGGTTGTGGTTTTGATTCTCAATACTGGCAGGAAATGACTGAGGTGGCCTTGAGCATGTGACACTGAAGACAAGTAATGGCTTCAGCTTATTCCACCCAGAAATAATTTACATTTTAAAAGATTATTAAAATAGAAGAGAGTCATTTTAAATTTTTAATGTTTCAGAATATTACTGTTTTAATGCATTTTTAATCAAATTAAACAAGCTTTAAGAATTTTCAAAACTTTTTTAAATCTTTCCGACCCCAAACTTTTGAACAGTAGTGTGTGTGTGTGTGTGTGTGTGTGTGTGTGTGTGTGTGTGTGTGTGTGTGTGTGTGTGTGTGTGTGTGTGTGTGTGAGAGTGTGATGTGTGTATATATATATTATATATGCAATTTTTGGTTGCAATAGACAAGAGGATCTTAATGTGGATGTTAAAGATGAGTTAACCCAAAAAATGGAAATTACCTTATAATATATGCTCTTCCAAGCATTATAATGGCAGCCCAAGATTTGAAGTCCAAAAGTGTATCCATCTATTCTAAAAGTCATTCAGATGGCTCCAGGGGGTTAATAAAGGCTTGTCATATACACTTAGGATGGCTTGAGGGTGACCATATTTTTGGGTGAACTCTCTTTAATGCAAGGCAGGAACAGATAATTTCAGACAAATTTTACAAGGCAATTTAAGAGCTAGGCCTCTGTCTGGAGAGGTGGGAGACAGTGGAGTTCTACATATTTTGCATGTGCAAAATAGTCCATTTGACTGATTACTGTAAAACATAAGGCTAAAAATGAAATAAAATTGATATTAAAAGGTGTCATAATAAACTTTTATATATATATATATATATATATATATATATATATATATATATATATATATATATATATATATATATATATATATATACTGTTGTCTGAGGTCAACGTATTACGTTCGCGTGGTTTTACAATCAAAAACATCATAATGAATAAGGAATAGGCTATTTTCTACACTGGTTTTGAGCATAGACCATAAAAAATTGAGACTCTCTCGGAGCGCTCGGTTTTGATGGTGATCGCGCCGCACTGAAGACTTGGAAGTAAACGCCCACGGCTAGGATTGGATAAGCGTTTGCATATTTAATGAGCTTCCGCTCCCCTGTCAGTTCACGTGAGAGATTGTTTTGATAGAGGCAACCGGAATGATTCTCTCATAGGGCTCGCAAAACGTCTTTATCAAACAAACGCAATGATTTATCTCTCATCCACCCGCGATTGACTGGAATATTATTTGTTTTATTACTTGGCCCGCCCGATCGGTGGATCGGCGCGAACCGCACACACCAGCGCCCTTCAAATATCAAGTCAAGAGAGTGAACAACGCACATCAAGAAAGGAATGTTATTTCACTATTTAAGATTCACCGGCTTGCCGACGGCCCCGTCTGGAAAACACATAGCCCCGGGACGTTGGGCTTTGCGAGCCCTGGCCCATACATATCAGAGTCTGATCCCGAATCGCAATGAACCAACAAATAAAGGATTCTCCAGCCTGTGACAGCGTGCTAAAGTATGTTCTGTTAGACACGTATACATACTCAACATAATCTGTAACAATGCAATACTAATCACGCATTAAAAAAGTGTGTTGCACCATTCCTGTCGGATCCAATATAGAAGGCACAGCATTGTGTTTTAATCTCAATATGTCTGCAAATCCAGTCTCGACCTGTATCTTTACAAACGATTCCGCGGTGAAATGAAGCGAACAAACGTACAATGTCTTCCCCACGTGAGCTGGAGCTTCATTAAAAATAAAGTTCAACCACTCATTCCTAATATTATAATCAGAAGGAAGTTCACGCAGGGACTGTGTTCTTCCACAACCAGGCACAGCGCTATCTCTCAGATACGTAGATATGAAGTTAAATTTTTACGTCTAGCTTGGAGGTTGTTTGGACTGGCAAAGAAAACTAATAACATTACGACACACCCAAGTATTAATATATTTAAGTGATAAAAGATAGGTAGTCAAGTAAAACATTATATAAATTATAAAAGATTTTTCATGGCTTACCATTATATACTATTGTTGGGCATAAACACACATATAAATTGTTGAAAGTTGAAAAACCTTAATGAGTTAATTTAGGAGAGCTCTATGTTTTCAAGTGGATGGATATTTTGACATACAGACGAACCGCGCACATCGTAGTACCCCAGACTGCACTCTGGGGTTACTCTGCACGTCCGCGGCGGGCGATGACGCAATCGGTGACGACGACGCTTGTCTCCAACAGCTGCTGACTGTGACTGTGTGAGACATGTACGACGGAAAAAAATTATCGAAAAAAACAAAAACAAATACAGGTGCTGGTCATATAATTAGAATATCATCAAAAAGTTGATTTATTTCACTAATTCCATTCAAAAAGTGAAACTTGTATATCATATTCATTCATTACACACAAACTGGTACATTTCAAATGTTTATTTCTTTTAATTTTGATGATTATAACTGACAACTAAGGAAAATCCCCAATTCAGTATCTCAGAAAATAAGAATATTACTTAAGACCAATACAAAGAAAGGATTTTTAGAAATCTTGGCCAACTGAAAAGTATGAACATGAAAAGTATGAGCATGTACAGCACTCAATACTTAGTTGGGGCTCCTTTTGCCTGAATTACTGCAGCAATGCGACGTGGCATGGAGTCGATCAGTCTGTGGCACTGCTCAAGTGTTATGAGAGCCCAGGTTGCTCTGATAGTAGCCTTCAGCTCTTCTGCATTGTTGGGACTGGCATATCGCATCTTCCTCTTCACAATACCCCATAGATTTTCTATGGGGTTAAGGTCAGGTGAGTTTGCTGGCCAATTAAGAACAGGGATACCATGGTCCTTAAATCAGGTACTGGTTGCTTTGGCATTGTGTGCAGGTGCCAAGTCCTGTTGGAAAATGAAATCTGCATATCCGTAAAGTTGGTCAGCAGCAGGAAGCATGAAGTGCTCTAAAACTTCCTGGTATACAACTGCGTTGACCTTGGACCTCAGAAAACACAGTGGACCAACACCAGCAGATGACATGGCACCCCAAACCATCACTGACTGTGGAAACTTTACACTGGACCTCAAGCAACGTGGATTGTGTGCCTCTCCTCTCTTCCTCCAGACTCTGGGAACCTGATTTACTTTCATCAGAGAACATAACTTCGGAGCACTCAGCAGCAGTCCAGTCCTTTTTGTCTTTAGCCCAGGCGAGACGCTTCTGACGCTGTCTGTTGTTCAAGAGTGGCTTGACACAAGGAATGCGACAGCTGAAACCCATGTCTTGCATACGTCTGTGCGTAGTGGTTCTTGAAGCACTGACTCCAGCTGCAGTCCACTCTTTGTGAATCTCCCCCACATTTTTGAATGGGTTTTGTTTCACAATCCTCTCCAGGGTGCAGTTATCCCTATTGCTTGTACACTTTTTTCAGTTGTCAGTTATAATCATCAAAATTAAAAGAAATATATCAGTCTGTGTGTAATGAATGAATATAATATACAAGTTTCACTTTTTGAATGGAATTAGTGAAATAAATCAACTTTTTGATGATATTCTAATTATATGACCAGCACCTGTATATTCAAGATGTGATTATGAGGTTTACTCATCAACATTTACCGCCGATCCATTTCTTATAAATCATATTCATAACGCTTGCTCTATTTTGAAAATTGGCTGGAAAGTGAAGTTCTGCACACGAACATCATTTGAACCTTAACGGCCCACAGGCACTGTACCCTGAGGAAAAGGTAAGCAACAATGTATTTATATTAACCATTAGTAGTTTTTACACATTTGATGGCAAATATCAGTTTTTATTGTTGTAGTGTTTTATATGTTAAGCTTTTAAAACTCTTCTGCTTCATAAGTTTGTAACGTATCGTCCTGTTTTGTGCTCCCGTCGATGACAGGAACATTCTGAGGTAAATGTTGGAACTGTTTAGTTATTTAAAATGGCGAATTCAACTTAATTAACTTTAATTTTATAGTTGTAATATTTTCTGAACTTTTGGACAGTTAAGATTTTCAGTTATTTCGACTGGAAATGAGCCAGTTAAGGTGCGGTTACATTCACGTTTTTTATTAATATTATATTGCTAAGAACATGCATAATAAATACTATGGTTACATTCGCAGTTGTTCTGTGAATTGGTACGTGCAAATAGGGTGTTAAATTAATGTAATATTAACTTAAAATTACTAGAAGAAAATATTTTATGTCAAAGGGGGTTTGGCTGACAAAAACGAATGGCTAAACTATTGAAAGTGGACCTTTTTTGCCCGCAGAATTTCGTTAATGTGACCGCACCTTTACAGTCTTTCTTTTAGGCTGATTGCTCAAGGTGGATGGCTAAATATATAATTAGCAATTATCCAGTTGTTAAGTCTGATGTCACGTGGCAGCGCTTCCGGGTCCAAACGCTCAATCTCATACGACAAGAAAAACAACAAACTGTGCTAATATACACACACAATGTGGTGTTATACTACAAAAAAATTATAATCATAACCTTTATCTCCATACCAAAATTCCAGATGGCCAGACAGTGATTCATCTTTTATAAACAGTTAAAATATTAATGTCTGTGATGCCGTGAGCACAGAGACTGTTGTGTAGACTCTATTTAAAATGTTTAACTTTTTAAAATGTTTGATGTTTAATATGAATTAATAGCACTCATAAACAGCCGTCGATGGCATTCTCAAGTGAAACGAGTTGAGGCTTGGACCCAGAAGCGGCGTTCCTTACGTCACGACTTAACAAGCGGATTTGTATAGTTATTTTGAAGCAAGAACAAGATATTGTTTTTTTGGTTTTTAAAGAAATATTGATGAGGTCTTTATAAAAGGTAATATAGGCCTAATAACTTGCTGAAATGAGCCACTGTGGAAATAAAGTTTCATTGTGTTCTTGATGTTATCGTTATAGGCATTACACAGCATCCACACAGGCCAATCCACAGTTCTTCATGCCCTTTGTGTCTTGGTTTTTCGGAACCTGAATGGTGAGTGTCCCTGAATAATTGACAGTACATTACAACTCTATCAATTTCTTCAAAATACTAACTTGTTTTCATTTTCAGTCAATTAAGCTATGTAGTTTGTGGTTTGAAAAGGTTTGATTAGTTCTTGACCTTCAGACCCTCTTTGGCAGCTAACTCCGAACTTGTTTAATATAATTATTTTAATTTCTTACAGACTATGTCGTTCACACAGCCGTTGGAGACATTGAGATGGTCTGCATGGCACAAAAATGAAAAGATCTCAGAAGATGAACAGAAAGGTGAACATCGTAACCTATTTATATTGTACAGCATGAGAGGATAATATGTGTCCGTAGGTTTTCCATTTACACATTGGAATACGCTTTGGTTTTTAATACTTTATTATTTACATCACAACAGACATACGATATCAGGGCTCGAAATTAACGCTTGTCAAGTGGATTTTTTGAAGGGGCAAGTGAAAGAAAAATTTTACTTGCCCGATCGGACAAGCTGATTAAAACGTCAATAACAAAAAATAACTAGGGAATCACCAAAATGCAAGAATTATTCTGCTTTCATTTAGTGTAAGTGGCGATTGATAGTGGATATTATTATGTATAATGAACTGACGGTAACAAGGTTGCGCTGTTGACACTTGCGCAGCCTCTCGAGGATAAATCACAACAAATGTGCGCCTCTCACACAGAGAAACTCAACACTTAACACCCACAGTTAAAACTGCAAACGCTATATTTATAACATATTATAATATTTATAACATATACAGTTAAGCAACATCACAGAACCAAGAGTGCTGTTTTCCTGAATACCATCACGACTGAAAATGACACTGATATCATATGACAGTTCCATAAAAAATTAATTAACATTGAGTCACTTACATTTTAGATGCAATATTGACTGTTTTTGTTTGATTTCAGCAGCAAAAATATTTCCAAACAAAGATCACAGCAGAACCATAACGCATCTCACAGTAACAGTGTGTTACTGAATGATTCAGCGTTTTGAATGAATCATTTGAATGAATCACTCAATGACTCACTCCTTAAGACGATCACCTGCTGCCACTTACTGGTGGTTTAGTTTCATCTTTCCAACATTTCTTATTTGTATATTCAAACACATTTAAAACATCTCATAACATTTAATGCAGTTGCGCAGCAGTGTTCTCTTTCGTGGAGACACTATTCGTTCAGGAAAATCACTAAACAAAATACACATAAACATGTCCCTACTCTTGATATACAATCACTGATGAACTTTGGTTTTAATGAGGAAAAAAATCTAATAAATGATACGAGGGTGAATTAGAACCCATAACCTCTGGTGTGCCAAACTAAAATTCTACCGCCAGTCCATCAGGACATACTAATCTAAGTATTGACTAATAATACTCGAGACTAACAATATATTATATTATGGATGCAAGGATGAAACTATCATATTAAACAATTTCAAACATGAATTATAGCATTAAACATTACAGTGTAATTAAACTCCAAAAAATATAACTTTTAATTTAAGTGAACTTAAAACAACCTTCACATAAACCCAACATAAATGCCATATTTACCTGTGCCCTTCCTGGTAGGAAATATACATAATTCTAAATAGTTATAAAATAGTCTACACTGTGTAAATTATAAATTAAATATAGCTAAATCATTACTAAAGCTACAGAAGTTCTTTAGTCAATTTTTCCTGTTACCTTTGTTCTTTGATTCATTTAATGTTAATCAAAGAATGAAGGTAACAGAGAAAACCCGATTCTGGCGCGCGTCTTTCTGTGTGCTGTAAGGACATTCACAGACAGCGCGTACTTGGTGTATGACAAGAGGCTGCTTTTGCATATTTATATTTTTTTGTTTTTCACTCTTACAGCTGCAGTAATAAAATGGAGTAAGGATGCAACTGAGGACAAAAAAAAAAACATGTTTCGGAGCACCTCAAGCATGCACCAACAAGGAAGGGAGGAGGAGGACCCACACAATAAATAAATAATAAAACAAAAAAAAAGGACATTATGGATTGTTATTTTTTTATGTTATGTAAGGTGTTTAAAAGGTTCTCATTTACAATCATAAATGGACTTTACATTTAAATAAATTATGCGACGTGTGACTGTTTATTTGGCCCAGAAACAGTATAACTGATGTCTAAAAGTCTGTCGTTGACATTTTAAGACGTTGAAAATACATCCACAATGACCACATTTTAAACATGTTAACTTCTAGAGACATCCTATGGACGTCATAACTTTCATTCTGGCTCCTCTAGGTACATCTTTTCAACGTCTAACAAAGACGTCAAAAAAAATGGCGTCTTTTGGACATCCCTTTGCTCAGTGGGAAGGAAGTTTTCAGCTCTGAAACTTACAGGATATTCTTATCACGATTAACTTTTATAAATCAAAGGCTCAAGGGAAAGTTAATTTCTCAATTCATCACCCCTTTAACTTCCCAAGTCCATCATGAGGATTTAAAATATGCCAAATATTAAAAAGACCAAAGACACATTAGAATATTAAAACACTTGGAAAATGGTTTAATGATGTTTACAACAAAAGAGAACTGTACAGTTACAGTAAAAGATTATCTTTATATATATATAAAAAACAAACAAAATACAGCAGACAAATGCATCAAATCTACCATGTATCCTGATTCACATACTTATATTCTACACAATCATTCAGTTCTAAGCTACAGTGATGTAGCCATTTAGCGTTCAGTCTTGGGTGTATGTTCGCTTGATAGCAGGCCACGAGTGGCACTAGAGTCTGTAGTGATACTCAGAACCCAACCAATCATCACTATTACAACAGTGAGTTACAGCGTTCTGAAGGGAGATACAGAAGTACAATCTACAGTATGAGACAGGATGAAAAATGGAACATTCCTTGAGCTTTAGCCAGAGGAAATATGGAAATGACAGTATAGAGAGATTTCTTTTGAAATCAATGACTAAAGTATTATGTACAGTCTTTTTTTTTTTTTTTTACTTGACCTTTTTCTGTCTTTTGTTTTAAAAACAATGATAAGTTGGGCAGTGAAACTGATATCACATACACAGACACATCCAAAAACATACAAAAATACTATTTCTTTAACCTACAGTAAGACAGTTTTGCAGTTAAATTCCATGCTGTGACAGAAAAAGAGCAACAGATCCAACGAACAAGAAAATTAAAAACGACAAACTTTTTTTCCCCATAAGCATCTCAGAAAAATACCAAAATATACATCTAAGCTTTGGAATTACTGAGGTTAGGACTACTGTCAGAGCTGGGTTCTGTTTCTTAATACACAAGCTGAAGGGTTTGGGAAGGAAGAGGAAAAATAACAGAGCAATCTTTGGTATCTGCATTTGTAAAACATTTCATATTTGGATATTTTTGCTTTGGGATAGAGCTTATAGTTGCTTTCGACCCTCCACTTGCAATAAAACTATTAAAAATCCATCTGAAAAGGACTATGTCACACAGACGCCGCCCTTGCAGGATGGAGGACAACGATGCATAGTTGCACAGCTGATCAAACCAATTGAAATCATGGTAGTGGAAACAACAAAGCTAGATAAAGACATCGACAGAACAGCATAACCACGGGACAACGGCACCTAAAAAGACGACTATGGAGAGACGTTGCATGTTTTCTGTAGACAATCATAGAAACAGTTTTGCCTTGCTGCAGCCACAGAGTGGAACTCCAGAGGACAGTTTATCCTGAGCAGGTTGCAGTGAGCCCAGGACATCCTTCAGCACATATATTAAAAAAAAACATCACCCAGCCCGTGAGGGGTTACTTTAAGTCCTTCCCAGAAGCCGGCAGAGCCGTTTTCTTCCTCCTGCTAAACCCCGCCCACATGCGTAACAGATGATCTGAAACCCCAAGCTAATGGTTGAGGCAGGGCACTAGGAGAGAGAGAATTTAGTCAATACAATCACTTTGAAAGTCTTTGGTTACCACTGAGAAGGTGAGGAACAAGTAGACCACAAACCCAGAATGAACAGCGTACACCCTGCGAAAATTTCACAACAGTTGTTGGGGTTTCTTAAGACGACGATTGTCAAATCATAAAAAAAGCTTTGGTATGAAACGAAAGAGGAGCTATAAATGTGAATTTAAATTTCTATAGAAGTAAAATATAAATAAGTGGGATGGGCTTCCTATATGCATGAGCTTGTGCAGCCTTCTGGGTATCATTCAGTTCCTCACTCCAAACTTTAAACAGACATCTGCAGGCTTCTGTTCTAGGACAGATCTTTTTTTATTATGATTATTTATTTCATCTTTTGAAGTAGATTAAAGTAAAGTTTTTACTCAGTTGAGTTATAAATGAGGTATACAACAGCTCCTTTACTCAAACCAGCTCTCGCTCGGCTCTCTGGTGCATGACCTCTTATGCAACCATCCTATTTTGTCACTAGACTGAGGGTCTACAGTGGCAAACCCTGCTACAATCAAGAAACTATCCAAATCACAAGTCAGAGCATCCACACACGCCAAAATCAAGTGCCAAAAACAGGATCCGCAACAACTTCAAATGTACAGAGCTGTTGCTAGGTTCAACATCCTTGGATGAACCAAACATCTCACGTGCACACAGGTTCAAAAGGATATCTTTACAGCCAAGTGGTCAATGGCATCAAATGATGTATGATGCTTCCTTATAGCCATTAAAGAAAAACAAATCCTATATTTCCAACAAACGAGTCTCACTTTTGAGATGACATCAGACAGAACCTCTCTAAAGTATCATCTTTAATGCACCACTAGCACCCCCTACATATCAGCTGGAGTTGAGCTATTAGTAAAGCTTTTAACAGGTATCCAACCACCTTGAATTATACCTACATAATAGGTAGCAACACTTCCAAAATATCACAAAACACAAATAAAACTCACAGCGTTATTTTCATGGTTGATATGCACCATGTGAGTTTTGACTGGTGCATGCTCTGTTGCATCATCTTTCACACATGCATGCACACAAATTCACAACCAAACAAAATCCTCTCTCACGTCAACATATTACAGTTTGCTACAATGTGTCAAATTCTGAAATAATAGTAAGGCATAAATGATAAACGCAAGTTTGTCAAACTAAAGAAAGCCAGTGACGTTGCTCCCTCACGATATACAAAAAAGGCATAAAGTAAATTCAAATGATTGTTAAAGATTGTTAAAAAGCAACATGGCAAATGAAAACCATAAAAAAAAGCAAAATCCCCCAAAAAAGTAGCTTGGTGCCACCAAGTCTGTTACATCAACTAAAAGCTTGGGGTTTTCCATTAGAGCACCATCACAAGCCCCTCCCATTCAAACAAACATGTCAATGTTGGCGGGGCACATAACTGCCACGCCCACATCACAAGGGTGTGGTTGCAATTTTTGGTCTTGACTTTTTTTTTTTTTTTTTTTTTAGAATAGCTATAATATAAATGAAGTAATTTTTTGTAATTTTTTCCTTTTAGTGAATAAGCATGACAAAACACTACATTCAAACTAGATATTAGTTCAAATATAAAATATGAGCATCTTACATAAGTGAATATATATAGAATTTAGAAAAGAAGTTCTCTAATCTTGAGTCATTCCTCAGATAAATATATCAGTAACTCCCCACAGTCCCGGCGACCACCGGGTAATGACACTAATGCGCAAAACAACACATAAATCTACACATCCAGAGAGGCTACGTTGAAATTTCCGGACAGAACCAGCGGAATGAGCAGCAACAAGACCTAGCCGCAAAGACAAAGGCTTTTTTTTTTACTTTGGCAAGTAGGATAACAAAATATTAATTACAAGTTAACCTGGACAAACCCTTTAAGTAGTAGTACTTGAAATAGCAGTAGTAGACTTGTGACATTATTATTACAGATTTATACTTGTGTAGTTTTGTTTTACACGTTGGTCATTTAAAAATGGACTGTTAGAAACAGCTTTTGTACATTCTGGAGTTGACTACTGGTGTCTTTTGCCTAAAGTGAACCTTTCATGTAAGTGCTGCTGAGGTATTTAAAATCATATTACAATAAAACAACTAGCGTTGCTAACAAAAAGAGTCATAAAAAAATAAATGACAGAAAGGGACATCATAACAAATGACAATAAGGGAGACCCTGACCTCTTTGTGACAGAATTCAAAATGTGACAGAGGTAATGAAATACTACTGTAATTCTCCCAGAATGCCTGCATCTATAGGTCATTTAAGAAAACAAATCTAAGTCTAGACAATGTACCAATGCAACACTTAAAAAAAATAATCTTGTCCCATGGAGCAATTTCAGCCTTTTTTACACTTCCACAGGTTTTTCTCAATTTTAAATGAAGATCTTGGTAGACTCCTGATATTTCTATTGCTACTCATTCGTTGAAACACAGCATCGGTGTTGAGCCATAAGAGATCACATCCAAAACAAAGCCTCGCCAAGTAGGTAAATGAATGAAACGAAGGACACGGACTCCCAAAATCTCAACAGCACTTAAACACAAGGCCCATAAGATTCTCTTTGGATTGTTAAATGCTTCGATATCGAGAGCTAAAGCAAGGAAACGCTGCGCTAGAGAGGCTATATTTCTTCATAAAGCCAAACACGATTTGTTGGTCAATGCGAGTTGAAAAAATAGGGTTTAAAAGAAATGTAATAGATGGTAAAGTTTGTCAGTAGTGAAAGTGTGGTCAGCATTGCACTGGCCCACACAGGCACAGCAGCTAGTGAGAAATCGACTTTGGTTCAAGCTTTACATCATGGCTGCATTACACTGGTAGGGAAAAACAAAAAAAGACCATCCAGCTAAACCCCCTAATTATGTTCTCGCCCCTTTATAACAGATATTTCAGGCCCACTACTGTCCTATATGGCTGTGGTTGCCAACCCTGAGCCTGGAACACCCCCCAACACTGCACATTTTTGATGTCTCTCTTATTTGACACACCCATCTGAGTATTCACTAACAAGCTGATGAGTTGAATCAGGCTTGTTTGAATAGGGAGGCTTCTAAAATGTGCAGTACTTAGGGTACTCCAGAACCAGTATTGGGACCCACTGCTCTATGGCAATGGTTTTCAATCCTGGTCCTGGGGACCCACCGCTCTGCACATTTTGCATGTCTTTCTTATCTGACACAATCAGTTGAGTTCATCATGGAGCTCTCACCTAATGAGCTGATGATCTGAATCAGCTCATTGGGTGAGAGCTCCATGATGAACTCAACTGATTGTGTCAGATAATAAAGACATGCAAAATGTGCAGAGTGGCAGTTCCTCAGGACCAGGTTTTAAAACCACAGCTCTATGGTATTGCCAGCACATTGGGCCTGAGGGATGAGAAGTCTCTGTGAATTTTAGAGACAGCCCTGAATTCAGATTACAGAGGACTGAATCTGGCACCTTGTAACTACAAAGGGAAATATTCAAAAAGCCTGTCAGGTAAGAACACACTTGCATTACTTCCAACACACGCACGTTTATAATTTTCAATTATCTGAACAGAATGGGAAGAAGACTCCCCCATTTTTCTCAAAGTCCTCATGAATGACTAGCAGAAGGGACAATACCAAACCTCAAACTGGTACTTTGCTGTAGTATCACGTCCTACTCTCTCCTCGACTGGGATCTATTTGGTTAGTTGCACTGACACTACTAAATTGAGGAGGGACAGCCATCTCAACAAAAAAAAAAAAGAAAAAAAAAAAAAACTGTTTTCGTCTTTGGAAAAGATCAAAATATTGCATTATATTTCCTGTGGTCTACCGAGAGCCTTTGCTCATAAATATTTAGGCTTAAACTATGCTACAGTAGCAATATACAGCAACAGGTATAACAAAGATTTTTGGTATATCTTGAAATAGAGGCAATACAAAGACCTCCGAAATAAAGACCTCTTAAAGCGTGACAGAAGTTCTGCTAAAAACCGAGCAGACTGCAGTTTTCAAATCCAGTTTTTTTGGTACAGATACTGTGCACAAGTAGAAAAATCAAAGACCCTAGAAAAACAAAAACAAACTTGAATATCATCCACCTCAACTTTATCTTGCTTGACCTACACCTTCACAATCAGGTGGTGATACCAAAAGTACATCCCATGTTAGGAAGACCTTGAGGAGGTTTACCTTACGTGGTTACACAGCTCTGACTCTAACGCAAGAGTGTGAGCTCTCAGTTACTGAAGCTTCAAAAGTAGACGGTACTGCTCAGTCACTGTTGCCCACGCTGAACAACTCCTCCTTGACGAATCATCTCATAATTCGTTAAAGCTTTTAGTATTAAGTGAGCCTGTGACTGGGTCAGGATTCAGATCCTGACTAGTCTTCTGCTACTGAGTAAACTACGAAACTATACGAAAACAATATTTGAAAATGTTTCACTAGAAAGAAAGGCCAGTCGAACGATTCCTTAAAGCAATGAAACCGCATAACATCCGCTTATTACTCCATTTAAAGCCTTGTAACCACAAGTTAGTAAGATATAGGACATAAAGCTAACCCACTGTTTGACAAAAATAAATGATGTGCATCTAAAAGGAGATGTCCCAGGAGGACAGGAACATCTGTAAAGCAGGATCTCCAGAGAGAAAGAGAAGAGATCATAGACAGAAGAATATAAGGTGTCCTTTTTCTGCGGTAAAGAGGAGGTTACTGTCAGCAGTAAGGTGTCATTCAACACAGAGTAAACAAAGTTTTTTGGTTAAAAGCATTTCAGAAGTACCTCTGAAGAAGAGGTATAATGTGAAAATGGGAGAAAGAGTGAGTTCGCTGAAACGAATATGCTTTTTGCATCGCACAAAGACTTGGAACAATGTCCAGGGAGGTTTCTGCTCTCCTCATGCAAGCTCTGTGGTGACGCCAACATTCGCTTATTGTTGATTTGGTTGAAGTCAAACATTGTAGATTAATGTGTAAAAGATGTGTGTAAATTTAGAACGTACAAACTTAAACATTAAAATAACGTTAAAACAACATTAAATCCTTTCTAGTGGGTTTGTTTTTGGTGGTAGCAAGAGATTAAAGAAAGGGGTCTAGAAGAGGAGAGGAGTGGGTTAAGCTTTCACTGGGCCTTAGAGGCCGTGGTGATAGTGGAGGCGGGCATAGTTGCCGTGGTAACAGCGCTCTGGTGGGCATCAGCGGTGATGTGCAGGTTGAGGGCTCCAGCAGCACCCGCAGCCCCTCCCGCAGACACTAGGCTGACCGGGTTACTGGCAAGCAGTGACAAGTTCTGAGGGTTCAGGAAGAGCGGTGCAGTCACAAGGTTAGGGGTACTGCCAGCGCTGGTGTTGGCAAACAGAAAGTTCCCGCTCCCGTCCAGAGATGTAATAGGCAGAGTGCCACTAGATGCCAGAGCTAAAGAGGAAGACAATGAACAACATTATAACTCGAGGTGTTTAAAACATTGAAACAGAGCAATGGCCTATACAAACTAAATTACTAGAACAGAGATGCAGCAATATAGGAATTTTGACTGATAAAACTGTTCACATCTCTTCACATTTTTTGCATGTTCATTTATTAAATATTTTAGCTAATTTGTGCATGTTTAACTACAGACAATGTCATGTCTGGGTCGAGACTAATGATATTGACGCATAATTTTTTTCCATAATTAAATCACACCAAATGAACGTGTTAAATCAACAGCCCACAAAAAAAAAAAATTCTCTCAACAAAACGTCATACCAAATGTACCTAGGCAGTTTGAATTGTATGCAAATACATTGTTTACAATATTTGCCTTGTACGCAAATAAGTAATTTACAATGTTTGAATTTTATGCAAATATGTTGCATGCAGAAATCTTTTGAGGGTGTAGACTGACACCAGTGCCACTAAAAACATGCTTGTTTTACAAACAGATAACTTGTACTGTCATTCAAAAGTTTGGGATCAGTACTTTTTTTTTTTTTAAAGAAATTAATCCTATTCAGCAAGGATGCATTAAATTGAAAAACGTATAAGTAATTTAGAATGTTACAAAAGATTTCCATTTTAACAAAATGCTGTTCTTATGAACTTATTATAAAAGACCTTAAAAATGTAAACAGTAGTTTAAGTTAAGACATTCATCTTCTTGGTGATGCCAAGCTGAACAAGCGCATGCAAAGCAATAATGTAAATACAAGTGTACTTGCCGCTCCACACACCTTGGATTGTGGCCAAGGTGCTGTTGCTCATCAGTGCTGGACTCAAAGCGCTTCCGAGACCACCTGGTGCCAAACTAAGAAGAGCCCCGCTGCACAGGATATACCAGAAAAAAGATGGAATTAACATTAAACACAAGGATGTCCCATTACAAGCTTGTCAAAGAAATAAAAATACACTTACCCAGGAGTGAACTGCGAGGATGCCATGAGCCCAGGATTGAGGCCAGCGGCTGCAGCCATGGCGGCGATGCTGGCACTGGTGGGCAGCTGGGCAGCTCCTTGCAGAGCAGCCGAGAGGCTGGGTGCCGCCACCATCACCTGCCCAGTGCCTAGAGTGTGCGCCAGGGAGGAAGGGGCCTGACTTACTGCCGTCACCATCTCCTGTGCTGAAGCCTGTTCTGCCGACGATGTCTGCACTGCTCCGGGGGAAGGGCTGAGCGAAGGAGAGGATGCTGCGGTGGAGACCACAGGTGCAGTGGAGATGACCGATGCAGTGTTAGTGGTGGCCGAGCCAATAGTTGTGCCTACAGGAAGAAACGGGTCTTTTAAAGATTATACGGTGAACAATAGGAAAGTTTCAGGCATTTTCAATCATTTCAGTCTTGCTTACCAGTGAAACCGACATTGGAGACACTAGTGCTGGTGAGAGACATAACTGGGTTTACAGTCATCGTAGTCGGTGTGTTACTGGTCACAAGACTGGCTGTACTCTGTGCATGAAACAGGATAGAAAGAAGAGGTTAAGCATCATTTTAAGCAGTAAGGCCTAAATGAAGGGCCCAGTTTGCCATGTCACGTACCAGAGGTGTGTGAGGAAAGATTGCTTTGATAGGGGTGCTGGCGATGCTGCCACTGCTGGGCGGGTTGATCCTCTTCTCTTTCTGTCTGCGGTTACAGAACCATACTCGGATCACCTCTTTCTCCATGTTGAGCTGGTCTGCGATCATGGTGATCTCCTCAGAGGTAGGTTTTTGGTTCTGCTTGAAAAGGGCAAAGGCACAAGAAACGCCCTTACGGCAAAAACTATTCACAAAAACCTACAAGCCAGTAGTTCACAGTTTGAGGAGGTAACAATTCAGCAGGAAAATTTGAGGTTGGCACACTATCCATTTAAACAACAGTACATACATACATACATACATACATACAGTCACACTACATAAATCATACCTTACAGTTAAAGAGGCTTTTTAATTTACAGCTATATTACACTGAAGTATTACTATAATTATTATAAAATAGTAGTAATGATTTAAGTTTCTTATTAAACTATTTTTATTAGTATTGTTAGTATTGGTTATTATGGTGAGGTTAAACCATTGAGTCTTCATTGTCAATGAAACCCGAAGGATGATTTTGTGCCATTAAAACAAATCGCGGTCTTCGAATAAGCTCTGATGCGAGATGTCGCTCACCTCCAGAAAGCTCTTTTCTAAGGCCACTCTGATGTTGGTCTCGATGCTGGTCCTCTTCTTGCGGCGGCGGTTCAGGCCCTCCATGCCCAGCCCAGGCGAGCCAAGAGAGCTGGGACTGGACAGGGACTGGTCAGATGTCTGGTTCTCTGCACAAACAGCGCGCACAAAAGCACAAAGAGAGACTGATATAAGCACCTGTGGCAAACAGCAATGCAGACATGTCCCAGAGCATCAGCTGTACTACTTACCAACACTATTCAAGTAAAAGATTTGCTTTATATAACAAACCACCGACGCATTCAAAAAAAAAAGAGTGGAGTACCCAGAGAAGAGCTCTAAAACTAAAGAGGAATGCGGCAGGAATCTTCATATCCTTTCTAACATTCTTCATGGTATGTAAAGTTATTTTGAGAGAGGAGGGTAAAGGAGAGAAGGGCCTCAGAGCAGAGAAAATACATACCTGCATCATTGAGCCATTTTTCAAGCAGAGGCTTCAGTTTGCACATGTTTTTAAAGCTCAGGTTCAAGGCCTCAAAGCGAGAAATGGTGGTTTGGCTGAAGTCATTTCCATAAAGTTTTCCCATGGCAAGGCCAACATCCCCCTGGTACATGCAACACAACAGCATAAAATAATGTTTAAACTGTAAATATGTTAGGCAGAAGTTACTCGAGTCACCTAATGAGTCCCAGTTTAAGGAGAAATTACTTTTAAGAGACTTTTAAGTAGTGAAATCAACAACAGACAACACAAACAGTGTGACCAGTGAAGTATGGTTTACCTGCGTGAAGCCCAGTTTAATGCGTCTCTGTTTGAAGGTCTTGGCAAACTGCTCAAGCTCCTCCAGGTCGCTGGGCTCCTCCAGGCTGGGTGTGTCGATGTGCTTTGGTGTCGTCTGGCTGTGAGCGAGGGATTGGATGGGGGTTGCGGCTATCGTGCGTGTGGGAGTCGCAGGCTGTGAAGTATAAAGATACATTTATAGAGATGGACAAGGATGGTTGGACATTGTGATCTGAATTATATAAGGAAACAATCATGAAAACGGTAATTGTCTAACTGAACTTTTTCTGCCAGGCCCCCTTTTAGTAGAACAAAAATATTTTCAAGCAAGGATGCATTCAATTATCCAAAAGTGACACTAAAGCCATTAATAAAAGATTTCCAATAAATGCTGTTCTTTTCTTTAAACTATCTATTCATCAAAAAGTCCTGTAATTTTTTTTTAACACTGATAACAAAAAAATTCTTAAGCACCAAAATAAGTATTGAAATCAATGATTTCTGAAGGATTTTTTCTTTCTTTCAAAGACCACCATTAAAATAGAATAAATAGGCTGTGCATTCTCTATGGATGGACTGCATAAAAATGGGTCCAGTGGGTAAATGGGATATCCCTGACCTGTGTGGCAAGTGTGATGCTTGGCTGGGTCTGCAGGAGGTTGGCTTGGCTTTGAGGTAGTTGAGTTAGAAGGTTCTGGGCTTGCAAGAGGCCTGTTTAGAGCAATAAGGAGGACAAAACAATTAGACAGACTGATCATAATTTGGGACAAAAAGATCAGAGGATGTTGATATGACACAGGACTCACTCTGCTGGCCCTGTGGCGTCTGCGAGATGATAAACTGCGTGGGCTGCAGCTGTGTTGCAATGGGGTGGCCCGGCTGGACCAGCACAAACTGCTGCAGGTTGAGGTTCTGCTGCTGTTGCAGCTGCTGTAACTGCTACATTGTTTCACACAAACACACATAGTAAGAAGAATGTTAGTATGCATCACTATTGCAGAGTGCACCAGTGCAGCTATGACTGCCATGACAACCTCATCATTTACAATGAATTTGACAGTAAAGACGTTTTAAATTTTGTTTGAAAAATAAATTGCTGTTGCCATGACAACCAGCAAAGTAAATAATTTAAGCATAAAACATATTCTTTTATCCCTGTAAATTTCCTCCTTTTTTTTTTTTTTTTTGGAAATGTTATTTTATTTTGAGTACTTTGAATCTCCAAGAACTTCAGATGCAGCTTTCTTGTGTAAATAGCTGAAGAGCTGGAGGACATGGATTTTGTTATTGCAAATTATAAACTCTTAAAAAAGCCAAATCTTTAAAACTTCATTTGTTGTAAATGCCTAAATATTAAGGTTGATTAAAAATACACTTCACTTTAAAACTTGAGACATCCCCAGGACAGGTGAAAATACTGCCAGGGCAAATCCTTATTGTTGAGCTCTGTGAATTACAGTTAGTTTGAATTATGTATTAGTAATTAAATGTAAAGTAATCAATTTGTTTTGCCTTTACTGAAATGCCATGTATTTAAATGAAAACATCATATTGTAAGAATGGGGCTTCTACATTGAAAATAACAGCATTAGAAAGCACTAAGCCCTAAGCAAAAACACTGAATAGACCACTGGATAATTTACGTCAAACTTCAAAAATAAGATGTTCATTATAGTTTCAAATAAAACAATCCCATTTCATAACCGAATAAAGATGTGGCTCTCTTACAGGTGTGATCTGGATGGGTTGAGAGAGGGTGATGGGGGTGGCAGCGGAGGCAGAGATGCTGGCTCCTGTAGTGCTACTCTGCTGGCCGGCTGAATGCTGCACCGCTGCTGCCAGGAGCTGAGCCTGAGCCTGCTGCAGCAATAACTGCTGCTGCGCTGGAGTCAATGTCAACTGGACGAAAAGAGACAGACAAGAAATGAACACAGGAATTCATTTCATCTCTAATGACCACATTAAATTCTGTAGATTTTCATAGAATTCTCAAAGTGGAAACTAATCCATTATTCACAAAGCTTTACTCCAACGTCAGCGTATTTATTTTACTAAAAGGCAGAAGCAGTCATTTTAGGCAGACATGCAGTTGCATGTGCTTTCAGTTGCCATTGTTAAAAATGCGACATTTACAGTTAACCATAATTAATAATTAAAATGTTTAATCTAATTTCACTATGTGCTGATTAAATCACATCAATTTTGACTGAGAAATTACTCCCCAAAAGATCATGTAAAGTCATTGTGTTAGATGAGAAAAGCACTGAATAGACATTACAAAAACTAGCTTTATAGTTAAATATTTTGATTCAACATAATATTACACATAAATTAAGGCTACAATGTGGCCATAAGTTTTATTTTTATTTTTTTTTTTTTTTAGAAGCTGCATTTGAAGTGCCATTTAGGTATATTTACACATATACCTAACAAACATATCACACAGACTGTTTAATGAAGCTCAGAGGTGGCATGAATATGAATGAAATTAAATACTCCAAATATGAATCTTCAACTGGCAGTAGTTGATGGCAAGTCAGTGTCTTAATGAGCGAGTCATTCATTCAACTGATTTTATTCAAATGGCTGATTCATTTAGAAACAAAATAAGTGTCCGCCTTTATGAATGGGTCACTGAATCATTGGCTCACTCAATTTGTTAAACACTACAGATTCATTCATTAATTATCCCTATTAATAATATATTTATTGCTTATATTCAATATACAATTATTAAAGTGTCTGATAATATGGGGTCACATAGATAAAGCCAGTAGTATTTGGCTTATCATATGATCTTAACATATCTGATATGTGATATATATTTTACACCATTGACTAGTAAATTTCAAAATTGTGTTTATGACACAAAAATGGCCTTTACCATTTAAAAAAAAAAAAAAAGGAAAGAAAAGAAAGGTCTGGGACAGCATACCCTGCTGTCTGGAGGTCAAAACAGATTTAGACTAGGGACAAAACACTAGGTGGGGCCAGTTTGTGGCTCATAATAAAATATTCTTGAAGGTGATGTGTTCTATGACTAGAATCAAAGTGATTGAGTGCAATAGCCGAGTTTCAGGAATAAAAATCCAATTCATTTTCACCACAGAGGAGCAGATTTTTAACGATAACTTATAAACCTTTAAAAGACAGACCTACTGTGAGCTACGAGGTTAATCGATGGCATATGCTTTTGTTGTCAGCCCACATTATTTAAACTTATTTTTTAAATAATTTTAAAACAGCAGAATCCTTGGTGACAAACTAAATTACCTATGATTCTGCAAAAAAAAAAAAAAAAAAAAAAAAAAGAAATTGAAATACTTTCAAAATTAACAGACTTTTTAAAATCCCTATATAAATTTTTTTTTTTAAATCAGTGGGAAAAATACTTCCAGAAACAAGGCCGCTGACAAAAAGCCGATGGGGCACTGTTGCACTCCATTGCGCAAACTGGGTCATGCTTTTCTCTGGTTTAAATGTTCCAGTTTGGTAGTAGAAGCAAATAAGGGCTAATAAAGAGTGCTTTTTTTCTTTGCTCAATCTATGTGGAAGCGGGGTCAGAGAATGCACATCTAGATGAAGACAATCCCAAAATTCCTTTGCAAAAATCAAATGTTTTGTTCGATGCTCATGAATGGTGATATAAATATACCGCAGCCTTCTGAGACTTCAAGCGGAGAGCAGAGCGGGTATGCTAATTAATGAAACGGTTATGCAGTACATGTAAATTCTGCATAGATTTGCATATTCTCAACCATCTGTTTCCGAGCAACTGCAGAGAAACTAATTAGCATATGGGGCCCAATAATTTCCCCTGTAACCACGAGATAAAACATTATGCTTTTAATTTTTAATCTTCAGAGTTGTGACAAATTTCAACCATTATACTCAAATAGACAAAACAATGCATGACATCAGGTGGAAAGCCTCAGCAGTCACTCCGAGACATGATAATCACAGATGCAGGTCAAGACAGTGGCAGTTTAGTGACTCAGACACAGGAGAACTATGTCCCTGGGGACATCTTTAAATTCCTATAGCTCTTTCATCCATGACACAGACCACAAATGTGTGTGTGAGCTCAGAGAAAAAGATACCTGTTGGAGCAAGGCCTGTGCGTGTGCGTTGGTGATTGCGTTTGTTGTTTGCACTGTCTGCCTCTGAAAGTCCAGTCCATTTGTTTGGGCACCTGGAAGAAGAAAAGCAGTCAATGCCACAATAGATCAGAGACGCACAAAAAGGTCTTTTCAGCCAAGTTATTCAGCTCCATGGTCTTTCTTATTTCAAACTTTTGACAGTGATATATATTAAAAGACATTGTCCTGATTGCTCTACCTCGGACAAAGCCACACATGCGACCCTTTAGAACTTGAGCCATGAACTGATAGTCTTTCACACACTTATGAAAATGTAAAAGAAAGCTGTGTTGGAAGGATCAGGCCAAATTATCTGAACAATCTATGGGGGAAAATACATAAAAGCCACAACATGCAAGCCAGACATCTCCAAAGAGCCAACGGTTCCTTGGGTAACTCACCAGTGTTTTCGTCCCCGCTCTCCATTGCACATTTACTTGTTTCCGATGGATTACTCATTCTAGAATCTAAAACAGACAGAGGAAGACCGGACTTTCAGTTTCTCTTCAAAGACCAATCGTTCAGTGACTTTCGAAAGTGAGACAGCATCATTTAAAAATGAAAACATTGTCAAACCATATGACCCAATTTTTTTTTAAGGTGAACACTTAAAAACACTTTCCTAGGGTTGAGTAGTGGACATGTTTGGTTTAGTTTGTTAATTAGACCATTTGGATTTACAAATCATCCACTACTCAACCCTATATCGTATAGAATCACTACACAAGCGAACAGACCTTAAAAAGAAATTGTTGCTGACTGCAAACATCACTCACCAGCAGCTGCTGCACTTGCCTTCTCAAGCGTCTCTACAAGCATCACAACAAACTGAGCACCCCTTTAGCAGACAACCCTCAAAAGCAAAGAAGTCTATGTTTAACTAAACGGTTTGGAGTGGTAAAACACGCATGCAGAGCACAGCTAAGCTTCGCAGAAACTGTGGCTGCCTTTCAGTCTCACCGGCTTGCTTGATTTGCTCTCTCTCTCACTCTCCCTGTGCCATGATTGTCATAACAACTAGAGTGTGAAGAAGTTCGTTTTCATTCTAGAACTAAACAGAAGCGGAGCGGCTGCCAACACCGTAATAAAGCATAATCAGTATGCGGCTGATTAAAGCCATATGCAAATCTCCCTCACTTCATTAGACAAGCAACACTTTGAAGTCCTGCAAGCAATTCATTTCGCACGGCGCTTTGAGAGCTTTCTCCCTAATTTAAATGTTCATAAATATTTATCATCTCATTAGCATATTAATTGGATCGCTTTGGAGAAAAAAAAAAAAAGAAAAAGGAATGAAAAAAAAAAAAAAAACCCCAGAGTGTCAATGCACAAGCCCAATTACCTACGGAGTGCTGGTTAAATTAGGTGAAACAGGTGAGCTTTCTGTCAATGCGATCAAAGCACACAAACCAGCAAGGTCTGTATCTGGACATAAAGACAGCAGGTTGCGTTTAGAAGCGTTTCTTACACATTCTAAGCACCAGAGGTTGAGGAAGGAGCTGTTCGGGAAGTAAATTGCTTGCCATTCTCCACCAACCTATTCACACAGCCCCCTGTGGACCAAACACTTCACGGATCAAATTCCGTGACTTCTGTAGCCATATTGTCTGGAAAAGTACATGAAGTCTGCTTTGCATATCCAGATTAACTATGCACCTCATTAACTGATATTTTCAGAGCTCAGCCTAATTACAACAGAGATTTGCATATTAGAACAAAGATCTGACAGAGCAAGCATAAAGAAATCGGCCCATTCAGAAGGAACTTTTGCCGACACTTAAAATACATTCAGAGTGCTAAAATGTACTCAAACAAAAAAGGAGGGCAACAAGACTAACATGATCCAACAAAACAGATACTTTCATAGGTTATTTTTGTCAATTTTCCTTTAGAAGACAACTTATCCATCACTTGCATGAAAACCATGCAACAATTTAGTTGAAAGTCAAAACTAACCTGGAGAGCAATATTCAAATGAGCAGAAAAAAATTATGCAAATATTATACTTTTTAAACAGGCATTAGGAGCATTTTATGAAAAAGATGACTGAATGCAGCACGGAGGATAAACTAATTTCAATATTTCATTATAAGCAAGCATGAATAAATAATTCATATTCATATTATACATTTAAAAACATCACACTTGAGTTTTTAGAGAGAAACTGATGAAACACTAAAGTCACTTGATAATATGATGAAGACTATTCACAGACCACAATTTTCACCATTTAACAGGACAAAAGGCAAAAAACAAGTAGTAGTCCCTCGAATTTTCCGCAAATAAATACAAAGATGACTGTTGCAAAAAACCACAAACTCTCACTTGATATTAGGTCTATAATCATTTTAATTAACAGACTTTAGCCTGCAGTGCTTCTGGATGTTCACATTATCAGAGCATGAAGAAAAGCACAAGAACACAAAAAATATAGACAGATGGTCAAAATGACATGCAAAATGCCATGAAGTTTCACTAGTACGTTTGAAAAGTGTCAGTTACTACTAAAATAAAAGTAAGAATTTATGCAGGTAATTTACACTATAGGCATGAGCTGTGGACACAAGAAACAAACAAGTTACAACATGTCATTGCTTCTCTAGGCCCTATATCTAGAGTGAAACGGTTATCAGTTTAAAAGCAGGATCTGTTACACCTGACTTAATGACATGTCTAAAAACAGACGATTGTATGCTAATTTAAATTGTAAACCAAAAAATGTCCATGTATTAGATAATTCATGTTAAAAGAGAATTAAGGCTGATACAAAGGATTTCAAAACAGATTCAACAAAACATGAAACCATGCAGTAAATTACAAAAGCAAATGCACATTTGTTTCTCTTAAGTTTCTCTTGTTATGAGACACCAGGGTGATATAAGTTTTAAAATTATTCAACAGTTAGCTCTGGTCCAACTTGACTGGCCGAGACAATTTTTTGCCTTAAAATGCAAGATACTCTGCTTTAATTAACGGGATAACTGTACAAAAGCAATATTACTGGGTGGGTTTGTGTCCAAAATCTTAAACCCAGATTTGCACCATCCAGTGTTGTTGTTGTTGTTGTTGTTGACTAAAACTATTAAAAATAAATTAAATAAAGCCGAATAAAATATTACATACAAAAAATTTTATGAAAAAATAAAGCAGAAGGAATAACATTACTAAAACTGAAATAAAAATAATATGAAGGCTAAATATGAAAACCATAATAAAAATGACTAGAGTAAATAAAATTACTTAAAGTCCTCATGAAATCAAAATTGACCCTGTTTACTTTGTTAGCACACATTACAGGTCTTAGGGTGAACAATTAATAGACAGAAGAAAAAAAAAAAATTGTATGTCACGGTAATCTTTAATCAAAATCTGAAAAGTAACTTCTGGTCTGGAAAGCGGCGTTCCTTCTCAGATGATATCAGTTTGATGGCTTAGGTTTGAAAATGCTTAACCACTCCTCTCCAACCGTTAGTCTGCTATGAGCGAGGAGGAGCGCTGAAGTTAAACCCTGCCCTCTATTCAATATTCCATTTCACTTGGAAATACGTCACAGCACTGAAGAAAACTCACTTGCTACTTCCGGTTCACTGGGACTTTAAAAATGTAAAAATAAGTTCATTCAGATATTTAAAAAAATAAAATAACAGTATGCCAATAATACTAACATAACAATGGTGTTATTTTAATGGTGTTATTTTCATGGCAATTAGCCATTAGGTTATCACTACACCAAAATGTTTCAGACTTCATAATTCTCAATATCACCACAAAACAAATGACTAACTTCTATTGACAACTATTATACATATATCCAATAAGTGATATTTACTGCAAATCTAGTTGACCTTTTATATCATCAGCAAATGTAAACCAGCCTCTATTGCCCAGCTTTAAACTGCTAAATGTGGACTATAAGATATTAAAAACAAAGAATTTCAGTAAAGCGGTTCTGTAAGGTATTGTGAAAAGTGCTATACAAACAAAACTGACATGACACTCCCAACTGTGCATTAGTTTTGAAAATCAGCTCGACAGCGATTAATTGTGCCCTTGTATCTACGTCGAATCACAGTTATTTAGAACTCACAAATGATTATTTTAAGCAATTTGTCAACTAAAGCACTAAAGATTATTTGTCAAGAAAGAAAAACTGATTTTTTTTTTTCTGTTCATGGATAATTAAATACAGTAAATAAATATAAATGGAGCATAATAAACTAAATACACAAGCATACAGCTGCAGGAACAATAGTGTAGAAGCTGGGCTCTATATGAGGATTACCTATTAGACTAGCAAATACAGCTGGCATAATGCCTGCATACATCTCTCGGAGCAGCCCGACTGATACAATGTTACAGACACGCTGGCTGTGCTACAAAGTATCAATTTGTCACAACTGTACTGGATACATTGTATCAGTTGCCGTCAGAGTTCCATTTTGGCACGTTCCACCATCCTTCGACAATGAAATGGATTCATTCTGATAGAATACGCTGAACAGCGCATTCTGATCTCTAGAAGGCCCACATGAATAACATAACAGGGCTATACGCCTGCAATGGGCACAAAAGGCAAGAGAATGGGCATTAAAAAAAAATAAAAATAAAATCACGCCGTGTCCTAACTGTACACCAAGCAAGTAGCCGCTGTTCTGTTCTTTCATATTTTCACCGTAAACACGTTGCGCAGACGCCGGCTGATTGCGAGCGAATGAATATTCAAAGCTTTATATGTGGGATTGGCTCACGGCACAATACAGCAACACAAAGCCGCTGGAGTAGCATTAGCCGCCTAGCATGCACACAGCAGCCTTTAGTTAAGATTAACTGTAAAATTCTTACAACGTTTGACCGGGGACAGTACAAAACCCCGCGAGCTGTCGCCGATTATGACTAATAAAATATGCAAAGCGGCGTTTGCTCGGCGACGGTATGAATATGTAACGCGACTGCTCTAATCACACAAAGGAGGCATTTTTCCTTTAATTTGCCGTCGCACTGCATCGCCAGTTTCACCGTCGCACAGACAGAGAATTATTGCCCGATACGTTTATTTAAAGGGTGCATATGACTGCAACATCGGGCTTGAGTATTTTGTTTACGCTTTCTCTTCCGCGCTTTTCTGGGTTGAGAGAAAGAGTGTTTGAATATGAATATGAATATGTAAAATGCAGTAATGATTACCTGGTCCTGAACTCTCATCTTGACTCGCTGCTCCTCCGTCCGCCATTTTGAATATTTAAGCCCAAATCCTCAAAACACAATACAGCGGCTCACCGATGCACTCACCCACAGCATCAGCATGGCAGATCTGAGAGTTCCCATCAGTGCGTTTTTGAACCCAGAACCACCTCCAAAAAAAGAAAGACATCACTGTTATTTGTTCGCATCATCACAAATTTGTGGCATATGAACATTGAAGTGAAATGAAAATAATAAATAAATAAATGTTTAAAACACATGTTATATGGAAAATTAGCCACTGACGTTAAAATTAAACAAAGAAAGAAATGGATGGGCGTGATGAGTAATAGGCTATATGAATATGCTTATATTACAACAGGTCATTGAAAATGCATTTGTCTAAGATATTTGCATGACGTGACTTCAACGGTTCACCCAGAAGTTTAATCTGCATTCAACATTGGCAAAAGGTAGGGAAAACAGGAAAGTAACAGAATTAATGATGCAAACTTTATTAATATGACGAGAACAGTTTCAATTCTGCTGTAATGCAGCTGTTGCAGGATAATAGTGTCATTATTCCGCTCAGTTCAGTGACAACAGGAAATTAATTTCCAGTTTTAAAAGAATTCTCAGATATTATTATTCTCAGATATAATAAAAACTATTATTAAACTATTTAAACTAGCTAATATATAATAAAATAATATAAGAATTCTGTATAACACACCGAAAGACCAAAAGTGATATGCCATGTCTACTTCTTCAATTATTATATAAAAAAAAATATATATATATATATATATATATATATATATATATATATATATATATATATATATATATATATATATATATATATATATATATATATATATATATAATAAATTCTTATTAAAAAACGTTTATTTAGATATTTTTCACTTCACAATGTCAGAAATTCTGATTCCAACACCAAAGATAATATTTATTGTACTTTTTTTAATTTTTTTACTGAAAACAGTCTGACCCCAAAACAATAAAAGGGCTTAAAATGAATATATGGAAAGAGTGAGAACAAGTCTGTTAACTCGCTAGCACAGATAAGCAGTTTTCGTCTGCATGGTGTCTGGTAAAGATGAATAGTTCTTTGCCAAATGGAAAAATGACCTGTTCTCGAAGTGAAGTGCCTGTGATTTCAATTATGTTTCATTCACTACCATCTGCTGGTCAGATATGGCAATACACAATCCAGCTGGTTTGAGGTTAGACCGTTAGACCAACAACAAGATTGTTTTTTCGAAGACAGAAACATTACAATATTATTAATATTACTTAACCACACGAAGCTAGTTAGTTAGTGACACTGTGCATGTAAAACTTATCAAGTGATATTGTACACTAATCATCCAGAATAAAATGTAGGGAAGTTCATAATTAACATATAGGGTAACACATTCAATTTGTCACTTACTGTCAGCTATTTAACAACCCCTACCCCATGTATGTCAAGTTCATTTACCAGCAATGACTCACACTATTTACTAACATGACATCACATCTGCCATTTTGTTACAACCTAACTTGTAAAACTGAGGAAGAGAATACGAAAGGGTCCAAAGTGCAATAAAGGTGTGGTAGACACAGGTGCAGAAGCAAAACTGTGTCATTGATCACACAAGAAGCCATGACATAAGGATATATGAAAAAAAATATATATATAGCCTATATATACAACATATAAATTCCGCAAAACACCATCTATTGCAGCGTGACCAGACAACGACAAAATGACCAACTGGAAGCTGATTTTCTGCAGCCTATATTTAATATCAGGTGAGGTCGTCACTTTCATGACGTTTACATTGAGTACAGTAGGCAAGATCAAATAAATTCCATTATATGTTAGATAACAGTGTGGGTCCAAAAGTGATTTTTTTTTCACGTCAGATGTTTTACTTGTGGCACTTAAAATATGTTTTCAAGTAATAATGTTGTTAATGTTCTCACCAGGGCTACAAAATGGCGGATTTTTTAGCTACTTGTTTCATTCATTCGTTTACATAATAGACTCTTTAGACACAACATCAGCAAACATTTTACAAATAAATAATACGTCTAAATTTTACATAATAAATTATGCATTCCTACTGTAATGATTTCATATGACATAATGAAATTGTATTCATAATAAATTCATATTTTAGCAGAATGTATAATAATATAATCACACCAAATGTATTGATGGTTTACTAATAAACTTAAGCTGTGATGTAGATTTGTGATATGGTCAATTAAAAATTAATCATTTGCTTATGTTCAAATAAATACAAAGAATTTTACTATTGTCAGATCATTGTCAGGTTTAAATTCTGTTTCTTTTTTATGTTTTGTGAAATATTATTTTGGAATTCTGCATTTAAACATTACGCTGCTTGAATTCTGAGTTTTAAAATAAATGACTATTAATAATTTGTGACATTGTGTGATATTCACAAAGTTCTCTCTTTCTGCCTCATAGTGATGTCAACTACTTTTGGACTGGAAGTGACAATGAGCCAAGCTTCCATGGAGGTTGCCAGGGGTGATGATGTCACCCTTACATGTAATTTTAAACCTAAAAGTCAATCAAATGGTCTTACCATTATAACATGGTCTGGTGCTGCTGATGAGACATCTGGTGAGAAGGTAAGCCTGAAAAATGGACAGTATTGATAACTTCAACTGTATACCAAAATACCACTAATCTTTTACTTTAAAGTTTAAAAACAATAACTGTTTAGTAATGAATAAACTATCACCATTGAGCCATTAACTGGTTCTTTGTTTTGGCCTCATAGGTAATATTTGGTACCTATTACTCCAATACTCACGAAGTAGACATTGGACCACAGTATAAAGGCAGAGCCGAGATAGTCACTGACCTTGATGCAAAAACATCGAAACTGACACTCAAACAAGTCACTCTTAAAGAAAGCAGAAAAATTAAATGTTATGTTCAAATTCCTGGAGACATTGATGGCAAAACAGCAGACACTACTTTTCTTTTGGTTCAGGGTAAGATCTCTGGCACTTTGTCCAACTTATAACTTAATAACAAAAATTAAAATAAATAAATAAAAATTCCATGTAACTTTAAACGGTGAATGGGATCCTTTTAAAAATGTCGAATGAATATCTACATTTGTCTTACAGTTGCACCATCACAACCTGTTTGTAAGGTGGTAGGCACAGCAGAATATGGACACAATATTAGCCTAACCTGTGTTTCTGAAGAGGGCTCACCAACACCCACGTACAAATGGGAGAGATATGATGTCAAAAATGTCCCAAAATCATTTCCTGTTAAAACTACTGAAAGTAAGTTCTGTCTTTCATTCATTAGATGTTTTATTTATTTATTTATTTATTTATTTATTTATTTATTTATTTATTTATTTATTTATTTATTTTATTATATGCTAAAGTTTACATATGAGTTTGTGTAACAGAGGATGGAGTTCTGGCTTTGGTCAATGTATCCATGGAGACATCAGGTTACTATATTTGCCTGTCAACCAATAAGGTCGGATCAGCCAAATGTAACATGACATTATCTGTAATACCATGTGAGTATTGCCACATTTGCCTGCTTTCTTTCTGTATAAATTGAAATGAGTGCTTACCTTTCAGATTTATTTTATTCCCATGTTTTGATTTGAAAGATCTTGATATTATATCTTAAAGCTGCACTCCGTAACCTTTTTCAGTTAAAAATGATCCAAAATACATTTTTGAGCAAGTCCATAACCAGACACTGTTCAAAACTACCTCCTTACCTTAGCCCGATTCACAACTGTATGCTTGAAATAATGTGTTATAATTTGAGTGGTACCGGTGGATTTCCGTGGGAAATTCGAGCATGTCTTTGTGTCATTACATCACATCTGTATACATAAAGGAGGAGTCCGGCTAGTTAGTATCGCATGTAAGGATGCTGCAGGTGGCGGATCATTTACAGCCTTTACAGCAGCTAGAAAAACTTAAACTTCCAGTAATCCTGAAAGGTCCAAACTACAATCATCAGTGACAACTGGAGATTCACCCGTAGTCAAAAGCAAAAGATTAGACTGTACCAAAATTGAAATCTACAGGTACCACAAATACACACTAAATACACACAGTCACGCAATGCTGATGTTGTTAACATTAAGAATTTAAGAACAAAGTGATATGAGCTAAGCGATCGTTAGATTTAATCACCGTTGGTAGCATGATTTATTGTAATGCTTTTTTTTTTCTCAGTTGTTGGCAGACATGTTACTTATTTGTTCAGACGATTTTCCGGTGAAAATTCTTATTTTGGTCATAATTCCTAGATTTAGAATCTGTGATTCTAAACAGACAGCCAGCCACACATACTCCTCAAAACATTAGATCATCCTCGCTGAGGAGCCGTGCCGAAGAACAACCCATGTAAAGATGATAATACCACAAATAACTGCAACTGCAGGTTTCAAACCGAGATGGCAAAACAAAGAGGCAAAACTTACGGACTGCAGCTTTAATGTCAACATGACAACTGAACGAATCTATTAGGCCTATGCATACACTCCTCAGTGTCATTTTATTCCAACACACTCTTTGGAAATGTATAACTATATTTTGTCAAAATTCTGTACAATCTGCTTAAGACCCAGCTAGATGGTTAGATTTAGGGTTGGGGTTAGAGGCGGACCTTCACACTTATGTATTTTTCTAAAAATCTAATATTTCTGTACAATTCACATTGTACAAATTCATACAGAATTGCCACATCGTAAAAATAGTTGTTTTCTTATGAGATCGGGTTGTTTATTCTGAGATCAGAAACATGCAAGTACACAGATGCTGCTAGCTACTCAAGTTTGACTTTGGAATCCAAAATGTGTTGTGCAAGTACACTGGTGTCCGAAGTTCTGTGATTACACACAGAACGTTTTTTGTTTATGTTGTTGTTTCACTGTTTTGCTTTTTAATTGTTTTTCTTTGTAACCTATATGGTAGATGGACATCTTAGTGCGTTGTGCCATGTCTTGCTGCTTTTTCAGTGTCTTGCCCATGAGCGGTGCATTTTTAAAAACTCGTCTGCAGACCATACTTCAGCACTCTGCAGTTGGTAACCATATATTGTGGCCTCTCACATTTTTAACAACCAAAATGGGATGTGATCGGCCTGTCAAATTGGACATGAAATAAAGTTGCTGATAAAGAAAAGCCTTTAAAGATAATTTCTGACAATTTCAGTTTTACAGTTTCAGAGTTTATTCTGTTGCTTGTACAAGCCTTTGCTTATGTAAACAACAGATAGCAATTAGGTGTTTACCAGAAAATTCAATCTGACGATTTTATGGTAATTTACTGAGATTAATGTGTGAAATACTGACCTCAGAGACCTTCTGCTTAACCCTTAAATGGCATGAATGTTTCGCCAATCATTATTACATATTCGGGTCTTTAGCAACGTATGTAGCGGATCTATATCTAACACGGATGGATAGCTATCTGTCGCGATAATATAAAACTTTCCTGATATTAGAGTAACAATTACAGAAGAATAAAATAAGTTTGAGCAGATGTTTTATACCATCATCACTGTCCTCGTCAGAGCTCATTTCCCAGTACATTCAGCATCTGGATCATATTCGCGATCTCAAACATATTCTCAAAATCATTTTCAACATCTTAAAAATCAATAATTAGATTGCTGACAGCTTCTTCACCAGATCCACCGTCAAGTGACAGTGACACTAATATTTGATTGTGGTCAGTACTTGCTCTGCAGTAAATCGCTGAGCCATTTCAAGTTTTGCTGATGATACTTCCTATTCTTTTGTTTTCTGCCTGTGGTAACTATGAGTGAAACGTCACTTCATCATTGTGTATCAGACATTGCCACCATGTAGAATAAAGGTGTATTGCACTTATTCAGTCATCAAAGATTCACTTATTGTTGTGCAGAAAAAATATACTTACACTGTTACACACCTCGGGTCGTTAATGACCCTATACAATTTTTTTACAAAAAATGAATGGGAAAACAAGCATTCTTTTATCATTTTGTTATTATTTTTTTGTTATATTGTTTATAATGAATTGATTGAGGAATACTAAGAAGGCTGATGTCTAACTTTAAAAAACGTATAAGGAGGAGGGTAGTGAATGACATCCCGGGTCACTAGAGACCCGAGGAATGCTTTAAGGATTCATTTGCTGGCTTTTAATCTCCATGTCTTTCTGTTTTTACAGCCTCTATGAATCTTGCCACAATAGGTATTGTTGCTGGTTGTATTGCTGGAGCTATAGTGCTCATAATAATAATCATCTGCTGTTGCCGCAAACGGAAACAGAACTCCAAAAAGTAAGTGGAGTAGGTCTCCATTTATGCTCTGGAAGTAATAAATCTGTTTTTCATCTGTGTGTTTATTTATTGCCTCAGAACTCCAGTGGTGGAATACCATGACGAACCACAACTAGCATATGTTGAGGTAGGGGATACGTGCATCACTAAAGAGAGAACTGAAAAAGCTCAAAGTGATGACAATGGAAGTGGCCATGATGACGACAGAGGCCACTATGATGATCGCAAGGGTAGCCATGATGACCTCAGAGATCCCGATGATGATCGCAAAGGTAGCCGTGATGACCTCAGAGATAGGTATGATGATCGCAAAGGTAGCCGTGATGACCTCAGAGACCGCTATGATGATCGCAAAGGGAGCCGTGATGACCTCAGAGATCGCAATGACCGCAGAGATCACTATGATGAACGCAGAGGTAGCCGTGATGACCTCAGAGATCGGTATGATGATCGCAGAGGTAGCCGTGATGACCTCAGAGATCGGTATGATGATCGCAGAGGTAGCCGTGATGACCTCAGAGATCGGTATGATGATCGCAGAGGTAGCCGTGATGACCTCAGAGATAGGTATGATGATCGCAGAGGTAGCCGTGATGACCTCAGAGATAGGTATGATGATCGCAGAGATCGGTATGATGACCATAGAGATCGCTATAGATAAATCATTAAGTTCAGTATGATAATCAATATTATCAGTGATGAATCATTCAATTATTATGACAACCATCAAAATGTTGCTACAAGGAGGATGGCAGTGAGCCAAGTTGATAATTGTGTTTTTTTTTTTAAAGTTTTCTGTGTTGATAATCAAATAAAATTGTGCTTTATCCCTGCAGTGCCAAGTGATTCTGATTCTTCTGACCTCAACGAAATACCCTTTTTATTTACTTTTTTTATTTTACAGGATATAATAGTATTGTATATACAGCATATAGTTTTATGTTATGTCTATCAGCTAAAGTAATTAAGGTACATCACATTTTTATTCTTCTGAATCACGAATGTTTTAAGTAATTTTTGGGGGGCAGGTGTTCAGAAGGATGGTGACTTCTCTACACTTTTTGTACATTTCTATATTATTATAAGAATGGAAAAAACGTTTTAACCTGTATGTTATGTATATGTTTATGTTTTTAATCCACTGAAATAGGTCCTACTTAATTATAATCATATTTTGCAACCCTTATAATTCTGAATCTTTTTTTATGTGCAGTTTAAATTAAGCTGATTAGGAGATTTTTAGTAATTTTACGGCACAATGTTGGAATTTATAAAATGATGAACTAATTCATGTTACACACCTGCTTGTCATAGTCTAAATAAATAAGTGATTTTAAAATATTGAATGACTGTGTTTAATTCCATTATTCCATTAATTCCGTTTACAAAATAAATAAAAAATTAACATTTATTAAAATGTTGTACAATAAAAGTACCCTTTTTGTAACAATAACTTTCATTAAAATAATACATACATCAAAATTATTTAATTTAAATATAACATTGGTTTTCCTTCTAATTAAATTTTCCACATCCACCCAAAAAAATCTTTGTGTATACATTTACAAAACAGATGGATAATAGATAATTTTTCCATTGAATAAAAGTCACATGAATAATCAGTATCTAAATTAAACCTCTCCAACACACTTTAAGCTGGATATATACCATGTCAAATTTTAAATGTAACCGCTCTATACTTTTTACGTCGAATGCAATATACTCCGGCATTTTTCTGAAAGACGCATCCACTTTAGAAGATTGGGAGACCGTGTCGGTGCCTGTTATTTAAAGTAGTTTCTGATAGTTCTTTGACAAATATTTCATTAAATTATTTATATTTTTTTAATCAAATTTCACTTTCATCTCAGCAACAGCCATTTAGCCATTTATTTTGGTTTTAGTTGCAATTTTCACAGTTTATTCCCCCTTTAGTAAAGTGGTACAGTCCGCTCATTCTATCCAGCGCAGAGCAGACTGAAGCGAGCGAATAACAGTCCGGGTGAAGATGGACTAGATACCTGCAAACCAAACCGCACTAAACTGGATCATGGTTTTGTTACACGGTTCCTGGATTTTATTCATATTATTTTCACGTAAGTTGTTCTCCTTTTTTTCTCTTTTGATCACGATATAGAGATAGAAAACTGACAATTAAAGCAACAGGTTGAGAGCTTAGAGAACCTCGAGCCCGGCTTTATTTTTAGATTGATCACGGGTCCTCGCGACGGTTTTTACTATAATCCATTTATATTATCACCTGACAGCATTTACAATTTACTAATATATATATATATATATATATATATATATATATATATATATATATATATATATATATATATATATATATATATATATATATAGTCTGTTTGAGTACTAATGAGTTTGTTATATTCAAAACTACAAGCTAAAAACCAAACTAAATATAATAATAAAATAATACTCTGATTTAAATTAAAATGTAGCCTACATCTGTTCAGCAATAATATTTATAATTGATTAATTATAGAATGGCTTTATATACATGCATGTATGCTTATATAAAATATAAAATATAAATATATAAATATAAAAAACTTCACAGCTTAAGATTGTATTAGCCTTCTTTAATTATACTGCATAAAAAGTATGATGAACATTTGAAACTATTTAACATCCCAAAGTTGTTGTTGTGGGAGAGAATTGTGGGAAGCGCTGCTGGAATGTGTGTCAGGGAGTGCAGCTGCATTGTATCACTTCTTGAAGGGTGGATGCAACAGAGACAATACAATATATGATGGTTGTTTTATGAGCAAGTCAGTGGCCAACTTTGTGAACTGATGTGAGCTAAAACTACACTTTTAAAAATCCCTTTCAGTAGACAGTATATGTGTGAATTTGTATAAATATTGTAGAGAAAAGTTGTTGTGAGCTGTTGAAGAGCTGAATACTATTTGCAATAATATGTAATACACCTCCCTATAATGATTTAGTTAGCATCAGCAGTTCATTAACACATACAATCAAGTAAAGTTTCCTGCTAGTAACGGCTTGGTTTAAATCTCTTTAACCTAATTGGGTGTTCATGGATGGCTGAGTCTATGAGTGTATCTTATTGGTGGGACCTCAACACCCCCCTCCTACACTGAGTCTTAGTGTGTGGGGGTTCACCATAATGCCAAACAATGATTCAAACAGGCAAAAGAGAGGACAAAAGGAGGACCCCATCTACCCTGAACTGAGTATTAATGAATGTAATAAAGAATTCTCGCCTACATTTCCCTTAGCAACATGATCATTCTACACTCAAGTACAGTTGGAAAATGCTCAGGAAGTTGCTCTGTTTCCTCTAAGGCAACAATGAATGAGTGTCTCATCCAGACATCTGTGATGACTGGCTGTTGTATATTTTTATGCTGTGTGCTCCACCCTTTGACAAGAATTAGGGTGTATCTGTGTTTGTGGGAGAGACCTCTGCTCTACTTGGACTAAATTTGATCTTTTTAGAATGTTTAGGTTCCACCCCAAACAGTCAGTGCTACAGACGGTGACGTCGCTGCAAAAAACTACAGCCCCCACCTCTCTGCGCCCCCTGCATAGCATGGAATTTAACTTTCTTTACTCACACTTCTCTTTCTGTGTTTCTCACACCAGCAGATCCTCCTCCTGCGTGCTTCTCTGATTTTGTCCAGCTTTCTGTTCCATAATCTCCCACACACGGCTGGACAAACACACCCTTTCATGCTTAGACACACACACACACACACACACACACACACACACACACACACACACACACACACACACACACACACACACACACACACACACACACACTCAAATGCTGACTGACTGGATCCAGATGTTTTTAGACATTTGTTTTCAGGTCATCTCACCTTGTAATCTCTAGCTGATTCCCTTTGGAATGGAGTGACTAAGCATTCTCGAAAAGGTTTTTTGATGCACTGGTTAGTTAGGCCTAGTCTGAGAAAGGGCTTTGGATAATGAACACATGCCTGTCTCTGACACTATGAAACGTACCATTAAACTCAAACGCCATAATACTAATCATGAACAGGTCAGTAGTCATTACAGCTGCAGCTAAAAGCTCACTGTATCTTGGAATTTGCATTACTCTCTTTGCTCATGGGTGTGTTTGCTGATCCACTAAATTTCACAAAAAGGAAAGGATACAGTTTTGTCTCATTTTTATGCATTAGATGCACAAAAAACACATTTTGCTGCTGATAAATTAGATATATGACCCTAACAAAATTAACCTACAGCAAATGTAGCTTCTTTTAAACACCCAATGTCAGCCTCTTAAAGGCACAATATGCAAGATTTTTGGATTAAAATATCCAAAAACAACTAGAACGGTGTTATATATTTTGTTGACTTGTGTACTTACATTATCCCAGATGTTTCCAAGAATGTTTAAATCCAGAGAAATAAGCAATTTTAACTGGTTTTTAACCATTTTAACTTGACCAAATACACTATTTTGCCAAGTGGCTAACATAGCATATCAGATGCAGCTTTATTTTTAGTAACAGTAACAGTACAACATTTTCTCCATCATACAATTAATTGCATTCCATTTAGCAACACAAGCCATCCAACATTTATTATTATGATATTCTAATATTCTAATATTGATCTAGCTTACTGCAGTGCGGAGGGAACAGAGTAACGCTATAACATCATTTTCAAATATGTCTAATATGATAAAACAGCGTGGCATTACCCCGCATACACTTGACCGGAAGAAGCAGAAGCGGCGACTGTGGCATAATAAAAGCTCTGCTGCTGTCGAGCCATGTGTCGCGCTCGTCTCTCATTCTCGTTCAGATCCCACAGCACTCTGCCCCTACTCTGCTTCATACTACAGTAACGTTAATAATCTCATCCATGAACATGATTTATGCCCGAGTCCCATCCCGATTCTTTTCCACCGGCTGTGAGGTGAAGACGACAGCTCAATCTCTGCGTCATCAAGCTACGCCTTTGTTTTGAATAGGCAACCTCTAGCGGCGAAAAACTACATATTGTGCCTTTAATATGATTTTATTGTCTTATTTTTGACTGTATGCAAAAATGAAAATAAAGTGTCATAATTTTGTAAATTATTTTCAATTCAATTGTTTTTGTAACAATCAGCTAATTTTAATATACAAAAAATACACATTTATTATAATTGTGACACCAAAGAAATAACATTACTGTACAGCTACAGCATGACAGGAAGACAAGAAAATAATGTTAATGAATTAATTAATTCATATTAAGTTTCTCAATGTTTTACACAAAGTGTTGACTTTATTTTCATCAAGATCAACCTTCAGTACTGTTACCCAAGTTATTACAAAACAAATATAATATTTATCAATTACTACAAACCAACATTTGCATAGTTCTGGCATAGTTTTTGTCTTTATTTTTATATTTATTTTCTGTAGGGAAAAATCCACACAAAACAGGGTTCTGCACTGCATTTAGATGTCCCAAAAAAAAGAGTTGCAAAAAATTATTTGTATAATAAGTTTTTGTCTTAATTCTAGTTGTCCCAACAGTTTTATAGGCAAAACAAATATGCCGACATTGTAAGTGGTTACAGAGATAAACTGGCCAACATGATCAGAGACTTTTAAGTAATTCTGAACACAACATACTCACATATGCACCTTGTTATTAGATGCATGACAAACACAAAAAAAGTGTTCTAAAACTGGCTCAGAAATATGAAATATTTGATACCTCTGAAGCAAAAAAATTTAAGATGGGCACAGACATTTTTTAGCACAATTTTCAAAAATTCTGTCATCATTTACTCAGCCTTATGTTGTTCCAAACCTGTATGAGTTTCTTTCTTCTGTTGAACACCAAAAGAAGACGGTTTTAAGAATGTTGGTAACCAGACAGTTGATGGTAGCCATTGACTACCATAGTATTTTAAAGTGTAATTATGTTGCTGTCATTTGTCAATAATGTTTTTTTTTTTTCTCACTATAAATTTCTTTCTCTCTTATTTTGGCACAGTGCAAAGTTGTAATGGTGTACAGGTGACCGTGAAAGATGAAAAGAAGTTTGCCATGCTGTTCTCCTCCATTGTTCTTCCGTGTCATTACACAACCCACTCCACTCAAACCGCAGTGGTACAGTGGTGGTACAAGTCTTACTGTACAGACCGCACTCGGGATTCCTTCACCTTTCCTGAGTCCATGGGGGTCCGCGTATCTGATCTGGGAGCTACGTCTCATCTGGACTGTTCTGACAAGGGCCGCACGGTCCGCATCGTGGCCTCAGGACAGGGAGCTTCCATGACCTTAGCAGAACACTACAAAGGAAGAGATATCTCCATCATTAACAGTAATATCTTTGTTGTCTTATAACTGCAATATTTAGCTGGAGGTTGTTTAGCTTGATTAGAGGTGAAGTTCTGTCAAATATTAGGCAGAATATTGTCATGAATTACCTTATAAAACTTTACAGTTTTTACAGATCAATATGGGCATATTCATATGACAGCATTAGTCAGCTGGAAAGTGAAATTCCAAACTTAATGACTCACAAAGGGGACTTCCATGGTCATTTATTAACTAGATAATTCAACAGGTTAATCTCAAACACAAAATGGTAAAAAGATCAACAAGTCTGCAACCTAATAGTCAATTAAATAACATCATGATTAGAGGATTTATGAAGCAATGCTGGCATAATAACATCTAAGTTACACTTAAAATGTATGAGTTTCATTGCATTAGAAAAAACCCACCAAACTAAATGGAATTTTGAAGAAACATTGATAGTTATGTTTGATAGGTTTAAAACAATGTTGTTCAAAAGTTTCTGGTACAATTCTTTAATCGTACATTGAAAGAACACTTTTATGCTCACCAAGGCTGCATTAAGTACAAATAATAAAACCAGTAATATTGTGAAATATTATTACAATTTAAAATAACTTTTCTATTTTAATTTTAAAATGTCTTTAGTGTTACATGATCCTTCAGAAATTATTTGAATATGTTTTAAAACTAGTTAAACTACACCTGTGGTTGGGCACCTGTGTGAACTTAAGGGGAACTGACATCATACATCCTCAAACATGGCCTTGGGATGAGAAAAGGTCTAGCATAATATATTTTCAAATGCCACTTTCTTTTTAATGTAATGACTTCATAAATGACATTTAACTGTGGCTTAATGGCCCAAATACCTCTTGGCCACTGTGTAATAAAATCATCTTGTTATATTATTATTAAATTTTGAGCCTCCTCTATACACTCAAGTCTGTAATTTTGTGTGTAAACCCACTCTCTCCCTAGGAAGCCCAGCCGATTGTACTGTGTTTTCCTGTTCCTTAAATAGGGCTGTTTTTTTCTAGGTTGCACAATGGTCAGGGGGCTGGACCTCATAAAGGTCTCACAAAACACCCCCACACTTTTCCTTATCAAACGCAAACACCCTCTCCTCTGACTTTAGCCATCAAAGCTCTCCCTCCTCCAGTCACCTCTCCAACAAAGACTATGATTGTTCTGACAAAATATTACAGATAGATAATGAGTATGAATGATGTGTTGTTCTCACTGAATAAAAACATTAAGTGCTAAAAGTGACTGATGTAATTCAGATGAAACAAATTACGCAACTGTCAGATTATCACTGTTACAATGTAAACCGAAAACTAAAACTATTAAAAGTAAATGTAATTTTTGAATGGTTCAGTTTGGGTCAATAATATGGCTATAATATGTCCTGGCCTTTTCAGAAGCAGATCTGCACATTGGACAGCTGCAGTGGGGCGACAGCGGTGTGTATTTCTGTAAGGTGACCATTGCTGATGATCTGGAAGGGAAAAATGAAGGGCAGGTGGAGCTACTGGTGCAGGGTGAGTCTCACGAGGACACATTCTTTTCCAAACCTTAATTAACAATACAAAAAAATGTCAGTTCAGTACCCAGCTAACAGGCACTGTTTTTAGAACTTTAGCTAGGTTCTCTTAAAGTTATAAAGAAACATTCTTCAAGTAGGCTAGTGTTTTCTTATAGTTTATTTTTTATCTTTTCAGAACTAAGACAAATCGTAACAGTCAACGCATTTTTTTCAAAATGTAACATTTAATGAAAAAAAAACTATTTCCATAATTGGTTAGTACTAGCACTATAATGAAGCCACAATATGTAATTTTTTGCTGCTAGAGGTCGCTTATACAAAAAAGGGCGTAGCTTGATGACACCTTGATTTTGCAGAGCTTTTATTATGCCACAGACAGACGCTTCCGCTTTTTCCAGTCATGTGTAGATTGATATTAGGGATGGCAAAACATGGTACTTGTGGTAAATCAAGAAAACAAGATTTAAACAATAAGACTGACTGTGTTGAGCTGTATAACAATGATTAGATTTCTGTCGATGAATGTCTCAAAACAGTTGCTCACCTGTCTAATAAAACACATGATATATTAAAGCGTCTTTGGTGTTTCCATGGTTTCTACAAAATAAAACACCATAATGTGGGTATGATGTCATTGATAGGCGACGCACAGACATGGTCCGTGTCCTGGTTAAAGTTGCTTATTTCTCTGGATTTAAACATTCTTGGAAAAATTTGGGATAATGCAAGCACAGAAGTCAACAAAATATATAACTGTTGTAGTGGTTTTTGGATATTTTAATCCAAAAATATTATATATTGTGCCTTTAAAGAAAGTAAAGTTAGTCAACAGGTTATCATGTAAACATTTACACGCTTATAGACACATATACATGCATGCGCATACATACTCTTCCAGTATAAAACATTTGTTCAATGTTATCTGGTCTTTCATAATGTCATAATGTCTTTCATAATGTTTCATAAAGAGAATTAGTTCAAAAACATTTATACATAGATAGTTCATGCAATGTTTTACCTGAAACATTTAGTTGGATATTCGCCTAACATTTTTACATTTAAAGTAACTGTTATATGTTACCTGTCTTGTCAGGACTTTTGTTGTATTTACTGTTTCTTATCCAATGTTTGTAGTTTGTTCCATAATTGTTCACAGGTGTCTCTTGTTAGCTTGTTCCTTGTTAGTCGATGTTTGCTGTTACATGGTTTGCGTTCTTCTGTTCCTCGTGTTTCCTAGCTCGTTGTGTTCCTTTGTCTCAGTTTATGTTTTGTTTGTGTGTTCAGATAAACCGTGCACATAGATCTGCTTGACGCCTGCCATCTCTTTGGTTCCCGCTAGCATTACAGTAACGTTACCATTATGTTTGCAAAATGATTAGGGAAATGTTCCCTTAACTTTTTTTTAATGACCAAGAAAGAACGTTCAGAAATAACCTTTTTGGAAACTTAAATGGGAACATATTTTGGGTATAACATGGTTTTCAAAATGTCTGAACTGTTAAAAATGCTTGAAATAGTGCCAGTAAATGCTGTGCTTTAGGGACTCCCAATATCTGTGATTATTTACAGAATTTTCTATGAAAAAAAGCTTTCCAAAAGCTTGGTTGTTGTATCTAAATAATTGTTAATGCCAATCCCTTTCTGAATTCCTGAGTGCACTTACAAGCGCTACCATGGCAACAACTGAACGGTGCATGCTTCTCAACATGGCTCAGATCCTTAATAAGAGAAGCTATTGTTCATTTGTGCCCCGGCAGATCAGGACAACCTCACATATTTTACACGTCCTGGACAGGATCACTGCGGAGAGAAACAATTTGTTTGGTGCTGTGGGACTGACCCCAACAGCATAAGTTATTTCTGTGTCAGCTGGACAAAGCAAAGTCAGACGCCTCATGCCAGACAAAGAGTAAATAACTGGCTGTTATCGACAAGAGCAATATAAGCCACTTCTTAAGCCGTTTCCATGGGAATGAAGGGGGTTTCAGGGGCCAGAGGATGCCAGGGCCTCCAGAACAGTCCTGTGCGGTGAAGAGAAAAATAACATGAGAGGGTTAGAGCTTACACAGGAGGATCAACGAGAGTGTTAGGAGGAAGTCGCTCCTGCCCTCTGAGTAATCAAGATTTAATTGGTTTATGAAATGGAGAGTATAATATTTGGTGGTTAAAAGTTTGACTTTGAACCAGACACTCCCTATTTCATTACACTTGCTGAGTAGTCAAATTTTACTTACAGTTTAGCTCTTCTTAGTTCTTAGTTGTGCATGCTAAAGAAAGCAACCCTATTATTGCTCAGAATTAGGAATTGCACTGTAATTACCAGTAATTTATCACAATACCGTATTCAGAATTTTACTGTGGTATCAATACAGTTTTACTGTGAAATCAAAATGTCAAGAAATCTCAACTGTTTAGAATAATAACCAATTTTTTCCACAGTAATGTATCTTACCTAAACAAATGCTCTAATTTTTATAGGTAACACAACAAATTACTGTGGGTTAAAAAAGTTGGTTATTATTTTAAACAGTTTTGTTTGACGTTTTGGTGACAAGTATTTCCTTTAGGTGGGAACCATATTTCTCTTAATTCTCTTAATTCATTTTCCCAGTCGACATAAAATTGCTACAGAACACAAATGGTTGTAGGGTATATTAAGCGCAAAAAGATATAAAACAATATATCCTGTTTTGTGTTCCACAGAACAAAAAAGTCATACAGACTTACAGTCATACAGAACTATCCCTTTAAGTCTGATAATAACTTGCAATCTACACTACACAGAGCTGGCCTGTCTCTCTCCTCATGTCTCTACATCTCTTCAGGTCCCCTTTACTCTCAGGTTACGGTTGGTTTAATGACTGTAACGGAGGAGTAGAGGGGATGGAGGTGGATATTATTTTTCCTCTTCCTGTCTGCCAGCTAAGCACTTCCTGTCACTCAGGGATAAATCTGCTCTGACAGTGGGCAGATTTGTTTACAACACCCTCTCATTCAGTTTAAAGACTTGCAGCTTTTTGTTAGGACTTATAGAAGACAAATAGAAGACAGATCTTTTCTTCCGTATTGTGACATACATCCGAGTGAAACAGATTATTGGGAAAAAATGCAGAGCAGGGACTTTGGCTCTATCCATCAGTTGTTGATTGAATGGAACTTAATCACATGCACTGATAAATTGTTCACAATAAGATCAATAACATACATTTAGAAAATAGATAGGGTGAATTTTCATTTCATGCTAAAATTACCGAATGAGATTCGGTGTCCTGCACACTTGCTTTGTTATGAATTGTATTCAGACATAACATTTTAGGTCTTAGGCTAAACATTGAGGCCAGTTTAGATGGTGAGAACGCTCTTTATTTTTGGCAGTGTGCCAGCCACAAAGTATACTCAGTGTAAAATAGACTGTACATGTTAGGCCACCCCTTAATTTCTCTCTCAGCGAAGATCTTTGTTGAAGGTAATTGGACAGTGTTCTGGGACACCTTTTAATTCCAAACAATGCCAACACTGTCTCCATGGTGATGATGTACTCTTGCCCCCTTTCAAGATGGATAATGAGGCTGTGTGATTAATTAGTCTCCCATATTCCTCCACTGTCTCTCCCACTGAAGCCTCCTGTACCTCATCTCTTTCCCACTCTCTCTGTCCGTGCACATTAGTGAACCTGATCTGTGCTCATGCCAAATATAAATACTGCACGAATGTACACATCTACATTAGCATAAGCCCTGGGAACCAGTAACATGTCAACATATCATTACTGTCCGTAACCACTACAGAAACACAGCACTGGCCTAAAATTAGGTATTCATCCTCATGACCTTTTACCTTTTACTTGGCATGTGTCAGGGACTGCAAACAAACACAGATACACACATATGCACTTATACTACCAATCAAATGTTTGGACACACCTATGCATTCTTTATTATTATTTTTTTTTTTTTATATTATAGAATCTATGAAAATGCCACAAAGATCCTCCATGTAGAGTCATCAAAGCTATGAAGTAACACAATTGGAAGTATACGTATTATGCAGTGACCAAAATTGTTATGAAAACCAATTTTAAGTACGTAAGCATCATGAGAAACATAAATTCAGTGAATTGTGTCCTGACTTTTGTATGGTACTGTATATACATGCAGACTTATACTTTTGTATTCTTGAATAAAATATCAGACATTGTACTTTATTTAGTCTGAACTAACAAAAAGGCCAATTGTGTTTTAAACCACAAATCAAAAATTATTAATTCAGCTTTCATCTTATATTTTTTATTAATCCACAGCCACTAACAGTGTAACTTTTCCCATAATAACACACACACAAGCCTTTACCCACTGCCCTAAACTTTGAACTTTCACTTGCTGCCCACTGTTGCTGTTCATATCTGATCTTCTCCCTTCTCCAGGTAGGACAGGTGTGCTGGATGACATCCTGCCTGAGTTTGATTTGGAGATTATGCCAGGTACGCCTGCCATACCTCTTTCTCCCCCCTTTCCTTTTCAGTGGGTACCTTCACACAGGCCCTTTTCAGTTAATCTGCTTTATCCTCTTCTGCAATCAGCAAACCCCAAATTGCTCCAATCTGATCTGTCCCCTCTGAAAATGAAAAAACAACAAATGATAATTAAAAATTTCAAGACATAATTATCAGCATAACATTACTGCACATTATACATGCAGTATGCTACCAATACAATTTTTGGACACACCTATGCATTCTTTATTATTTGTTTTTTTATATTATATAATAATAGTACAATCATCAAAGCTATGAAGTAACAAAATTGGAAGTATAAGGATTATGAAGTGATCAGACTTGTTATTCACTCATGCTTACAAAACCAATTTCAAGTATCATCATGAGAAAGATAAATTCAGTGAATTGTGTCCAGACTTTTGACTGGTACTGTATATGCATACACTATATAACTGCATAACTTTAAGTAACTAATCACATGATTGTTACTTTTTTATGGAAAGTAACACTTTAGTTACTTTTATCACCCTGTGCTGAGGCTTTCTCTCTTCCAGAATGCTAGCACTTGCTTGCAGTTTTTTTTAAGCCACTTCATTGACTTCAAAGACAGCTTCATTGATTATAATTGGAGCGATAATTTTGCTGCATCGAAACATGCCGCTCACTTGCACGCTGTCACACACACCAAATTATGAGGAAAGGAGAGGTTTTCATCAGTTTTTGATTGTAAATAAGTGAGGTAAATTTAAAAGTAACACTTTTACTCATTTTAAGGGGGTATTATGTAAAAATACAGATTTTCTGATTAATCTACAGCCCGTGGTAAAAGAAGTCATATTTTACCTGTGTTTTCAGTCCAAATCGAATGTGATAAAAAGGCAGTGTACCACGAAATAATGGCAAGAAAACGCGTATTTCAGAAAATGAAAATGAAGCGGTTCTTTTTAATGAATCAATAACATGTAGCGGAACCAGTGTAGTCCCATTCATGAACAAATGAACCATTAATGAACCATTCAAAAAGACTCATGAACTTTTGAATCAGTCTGTTGGATATGTCAGAGATTAGAAACATCAAGTTTGACTTTAGTAATAAAGCAAAATGGACATTATAACTTAAATATCGAATCTGAAATCTAATTGAGAATTTTTATTGATACCCAGCCCTGGTATTATGGTGTAAATTCATAAATAAACTTGTTACTTTGCTCTTTACTTCCAAAAAGTAATTTAATGTCTTGTTACCCCATGCCGTAAGTGCTCAGGATCAAAAATATGGACATTCTTGAGAATGTACAGTATCTGTGTTAAGAAAATGTCTGTAATGTATGCCATTTAACACCACACCCAGAGGAAGTTTATCATTAGGCCTTTTGAGAGTCCAGATAAGAGGTTCTGCATCATTCACACTCTCCCTTGTGGTTGGTCATGATCAGAGACTTCACATCCTGTGGGCAAAAATGGACAGCACTTCCTTCAGGATCTGCTTGTGCCATGGAAACCAAGTTTCCTGATGAGTCTTTCATGTCTCACTTTTAGAATGGATGTTTGTGGGAGTTGTCGTCCTTGGTAGTGTTCTCTTCCTGTTGTTGGTTGGGATCTGCTGGTGCCAGTGTTGCCCTCACTCCTGCTGTTGTTATGTACGCTGTTGCTGCTGTCCTGATACATGTTGCTGTCCAAAACACTGTGAGTACACAAACACACAAATGCATACTAACACGCATTGTTCGTATACACAACCTGAAAAAAAACAAAAACAATTCCCATTTGCCTTCTCAGTATATGAAGCAGGGAAGATGGCAAAGAGCGGCCAACCTCCACAGATTGCTATGTATCAACCTTACTACGTTCCTGGTGTTCCTGTGGTTCCTGTGGTCCCTCCAGCCGCTCCATCCATCATTGAACCCAAGTTGTCTACAGTGCCTCCTTCAGTAGAAAACAATATAGCTGGAGGTAAGAGAAAATACAACAGCATGTGTCAAGTTTTTCTTTAAACACATCTGCCCAATGCCTGTCTAGTGAAAATGCATCTGCATTTGATTGAACAAATTACGTCTGCATCATCTAACTCGAATCAAACTCAACTAACATCATCTTCAGCTGGTACTGTAACTTTCATCTTCACGTTAATAAAACAGGCTAAGGTATTTAAAATTGGAAGGAAATGTGGTTGGTTGGATGAGATGAGAGTGTTTGCTGTATTTGAGTGTGTTTGTGAACATGAGCTAACAACAGTAGACAAAGACTTGGAAATAGAATGTTATCTTTAGTTTTGAAGATGCTGACAGTGAAACAAGCTAGCTGGCATTGCGAAGGTAGCTGTTGGTTTGTCTATGAGATTGGTGAATGGACCCTGAAGGGGAAATTGGTTTATTGAAAGTCTATGGTTCTTCTCGTGTGTGTATGGCATTTTTAAACTTGGTTGGCAAATAAATAAATAGTTTATGTTTTACACGTTATGTTTAAAACCTTTTACTAACATATCAATTTATGATATTTAACTATCGTTTAAACATTTATGAAACAGAAAACATTTTAAAAAGTGTTTATTTCTCAATTTAAATAATTTATTTCGTTTTATTTTTAATTAATACATTCCATTATTTTATTTTTAAGTGGCTCTCCTAATCCTCCATATTTATACATACTTGCTGAGTTGGATTGCAGGTGGTATGTGAATAAGACAGGGTTTTGTTCTACAGCAGGCTAAAATAGAGCAGTTTAATTAAATCGAATGCATAAATACAGTGCGCAATATTCTAAAAATGTTTGCATGCTTATGTAAAGGCTTAACTAAGTAAGTACCCCGTGAGTGTTACGTGCGTGTGTTTTAACCTTAAATTATGCGCAGTGTGTGTGGTAATATGGACACAGTAGCAACACACAGGTCATGTGTGTGTCCACAGTGCGCAGTGGCTATCGACTCCAGGCCAGTCAGGGTCAGGACGCTATGAAGGTTGTGTACTACGTAGAGAGGGACCTGGCGCAGTTCCACCCTACCAAGGGGGCCAGTCATCCATGTAAGCCAGTATGCAGTCAGCATGTTTCTGTACTGTGTATTTGTGTGTGTGAAAAAGGAAGGCTGAAATTTAATCTAAGTTGAGTTAGTGAAAAGCTATATAACAAGGGTCAACTGCCACACCTGATGACATATTTATTTCATATCATCATTGTCCATTTAAAGGACATGTGCAGTTTATGCAACATTAGCGGCACTAAACTGAAGTGCAAAAATAATTATTGTTTCCAATCTAAACACACCCATGAACCTACCTTTTACATTCATGGGATAGTTCACCCAAAAAAATGGAAAATCATTTACTTACCTTCATGTTGTTCCAAACCTGTATGCTTTTTTAAATCTTCTGTGGAACACAAAAGATGATATCTTGAAGGATTTCACACTTTCATTGAATGGACAAAACAACAAAAAAAAAAAACCCAAAAAACATTCAAAACATCAAAACTTTTTTTTGCGTGTGTTCAATAGAAGAAAGAAAGTCATACAGATTTGGAACTCAGTTTGTAAATGATGACAGATTTTTAATTTTTAGATGAACTATCCCTTTAAAATAAATCTGTTATTGTGCATGCTTCTTGATCTAAATTCATAATATTCTAACCAAGTACATAATTTCTGCCGTTTATAGATTTTCTGCTACAGGCTATAGTCAGTGGCAATATATTTGTGTTGTTTATATGAGTGTTATCGTAAAAGAAAAGTAGAACATCAAGTCTATAATGTCATTGTGTCAGCAGCTGGTAGTCTATCAGAACTGAGCTCTCTGCATGATGGTGACATAGACTTCAGACAGACCTATCGGCAGGTCCAGAGGAAGGCACTACCACCCATCAGTGACCACATTGAGGAGGCACGTCTTAGAACAGCATCGATTGGCCATGGGCTCCGCCCCTCACATCATCAGAGCAATCACTCTCTGGATGAGCATGACAACAGGTACAATTTGAGTGTGTGTGAGTGTGTATGACCTAATAATAATTTAGCAAAGGGGTTTTCAAACTGGGTGTTAGGTGGTCTGTGGACACATTAAATTGATCAGAAGTGACACTAGACATTTTCAATGTTACAAAAGATTTCTATTTGAAATAAATGTTGTTCTTTTGAACTCTCCATTCATAAAAGAATCCAGAAAAAATGTGTTCTGGTTTTCAACACTGATAATCATAAATGTTTCTTGAGCAGCAAATCATCATATTAGAATGATTTCTAAAGGATCTTGTGACACTGAAGACTGGAGTAATGATGCTGCAAATTCAGCTTTGAATCACAGGAATACTTTTTAAATATAACATTTTTAAATATATTCAAATAGAAAATATTTAAAATAGTAACAATATTACTATTTTTACTGCATTTTTAATCAAACAAATTCAGTCTTAATAAAGGTAAAAGACTTCTTTAAAAACATTTGAATTATTTCAGTGGTGTATAAAAAGACCTTACATAATGAACTGTTGTTTTTATTACCTTAGAAAGTGCCATTTCTATCTACACCGCGGGTCCCCTTACAGTGAAGTCACTTTGTCATTTTGCACAGTCATGTTTCTACAGTAGCCCTAAATGGAGAAACTGCGCTAGCTACTCTCTGCTGTCTCAGACGACATCTTTGTCATGTGTCGGCCACCTTAGCTTCTTTATGTGCTTCGAAAGGGATGGGTGAGTGGTGGACGGTCGCAATTCGCCACCTTACCACTAGATGCCGCTCAAATTTACACATTGAAACTTTAATATTTATCCATTTCTGGTAATAATTTGGAGACAATGATCATATGAAACATTTTGCCATGCTGCTTATATTTATTACACAGTAAAATGCCCCAACCCGTGCCCAAAACCAGTTGGCTGTGGATGAGAATCCAGAACAAGGACTGGTGGGATGTTGTCCTGCTCCACTTCACAGATGCTGAGTGAAAGGATAATTTTAGAATGACAGGACACTCATTTATTTGACACTTTATTCAACTGGAAGAACAGCTCGTTCCGCACGTCATTACGCTATCTCTACGTCATTGCGCATGCGCAGACCTTTCAATTTCGATCCGATCAAGTGTTTACATGTTGTCTCGATTGGATTAGAAAAAGAATAAACCACTCCTTTCAGTCCGATCGAAATTTTATTCAGATCAAGCTCAATCGGATCGATTAAGGTGTTTACATGAAGGTTTTCAATCAATCTGATCAGATGCTATGATCAGATGCTTGCTTAACTGCTGTTTTCTCACCGTTGTCAATTCTTGTTTATTTTTATGTTGAAAGTGTGCAGCACATATTTACATATTCATCCAAATACCACTCTCGGAATTTGAGCATTTGAACTTCGCTGTGAGTATACCGGGTCTTTAGTGTATATGTGTGCACTAATCATATCATGACTGTTTGTGCAGGTGGAACTGTCGCTCTGAGCACCTGCCTCGCAAAGCCTTTGACTCCAGAGGGCGCACAGGGTCACTAGATGAGCTGGAAGAGTTTGCCATTTCGTATGGCCCGCACAGTCGACGAAGAGGTGACTTTCGTGGGCCTCAGCGAGACTTTGAAATGGGTCCAAGGTTGCGTGACCATCCCATGTCATATCGAGATGGGCCACGTTATTCTCGTGATGATGACGATAACCACTGGCGTCACCGAGGCTCGCCACCTTCCCCACCAAAAAGACGTGACACAGGCGGCAGTGAGCGTTATGTTGCTCGTCAGAGGTCGTATGACGATACCTACCTGAACTCTCTACTGGAGCGCAAGGCTAGAGGCCACGGAGAGCGGGGTGGGAGGGCTGATGATGACAGCGACACACCCTCAAAAGGCAGTTCCAAGAAGAGCAGTGACTGTTACCAAAGCAGATCACCTAGCAACCGCCCAGAGGAGGATGATCCTTTACCTCCGTACTCTGAGAGGGAGGTGGAGAGGTTTAGAACTGAAGAGCTTATAGGGAGAGAACGGTACAGGACTGTTGATCCGGCCATGCGCCCTTTTTCATACACACGTCCGGCTCAAGGACTGTCCCATACGCTACAGGAGCATAGGGAGGACAGGGACAAACCCAGGAAATTGGTGAGTTACTTATAACGGTCTGCCCTGGTTTCTGTGGTTTCTGTGGGTGAAACAAACAAGCCTAAAAACAAGAGATGATTGAGATACCATTAATATGAAATGTAAAGCCCCAAATGTTAAAGAGCACAAATAAATGTTCTGTCTGTGAAAACAAGCTGTATCTTGTCAACAAAAAAAAAACCCATCTCAACTCACCAACCACATATGACTCATTCATATTTACATAATCTGAAAATGCTAAGACTCCTAACACAGTTTTGGAAATCATGCACTTCTCAGACCTGTGGCCTTTTAAGTTATGCAAGGTCAAATCCAGTTTACAACATCCCAGTGGCATAAAGGGCAAAAATAAAATTGAAATATTAAACTTGTTCTTACAGCTTCAGAATTTAGGGAGCTACTAGACTGACGGGTAAAATTATGATGTTATAATTTTGTAGCTATCAGGTTTGATGTTAAACAGAATTCCCCAATTCCTCAGACTTACAGTTTTAAATTACTGTTAAAAAGCACTGGAGTAATGGCTGATGAAAATTCAGCTTTGCAATAACAGGAATAAATTACATTTTAAAATATATTAAAATAGAAAACTGTTATTTTTAATTGTGATAATATTTTACAATATTACATTTTTTTAATCAAATAAATGTAGCCTTGGTGAGCATAAGAGACTTCTTTCAAAAACATAAAAAAATCTTGCTGACCCAAACTTCTGAATGGTAGTGTATATAATAAAAGAATAAAGCTTTATTTCTTGCAATTGTGACTTTATATCTAAACATGAAGATTTTATATCTCACAATGTGACTATTTCTTATTTTATCTCTCAATTAGCTTTTTATCTTTGTAAATTTAAGAAACATGCTTCCATAGATTAGACATCTACATATACTCTAGAATCTTTTGTATTTTTGTATTTTTTGACAGAGATCTGAATATGAAATTATTTTAATTGTACAGTATGTTACTTTGTGTATGCTGAAATGTAAATCATATTCTTTACAAGAATGTATGTTTTGAATCATCAAAAGTTTGATTTCTCAGGCAGGTTTTATGTGTTTGTTTTCCGTTTGCCTGCATGTGTCATAAATGGCATCACTAACTCTAATGGGCTCTAAGTACTGCATTACACTGGCACACTAACAACACGTCTTACTAATGGGTGTCTAATGTGTGGCTCTTGGTGTTTTTTAACAGACCACTCATCTAAGCAGAGACTCTCTAATTGTGTGACGTCCTCAGACTGAGCTGACATCATACTAATAACATCACCATCAAGCTGAAGAGAAATGCCCTGACACTAAGCATCAATCAGTCAGCAAGACACATTTTATGCAGGATCACACAGACATGAAGAGCTTGAGAACTTTTGCTGGTCAAGGGCAAGAACATAGTGTGTGTGTCTGTTTTTATTGTTTGTATTGTTTAATTATGACCTACTTTCTTCATTAGTCCTCGAGACTGCCGCTGCACTAAAGTTATGTCAAAAAGGACTTTAAAATGGTTCAGATGATATTCAAGCGTTATAAACATTCCTTGGTATTTTGTATATCTTCAGTACTGTAATGGGACACTGTCTCTGATATTTCAATATGGCCTTTGTTTGCACTGTACTACATTTGTGTCAGTGTTAACCAGTTAACTGACTCTCAAGGGAAGCATGAATGTTTGTGCTTTTTATAATGTGCCATTTATTTGTATTCCATGGTTTTAAAATATTTTTTTATATGAGAGTCAAAGATTGAAAAGGGCTTTTCAAGCATCAAAAATAAAAGTGTAATACAGCTTTAAATTTTGTTTTGTTTTTCTCCATACATTAGAATGTCTAAATTTATATATTTTGATATGGCTAACTATACATTTTTTTTTTACCATGATTTACAGAAGACACCCACTAAAATGTCATTCAGTGTAATAATAGTTTATATACCAAAAAATATTAAATATTTATTTAAACAAGAATCATTTGATGACCAATTAAAAAACTTGTTTTAGGATCACAGCACAGCCCCCAAAAACTAATTGTAATTTTTAATCCTTCAAACCACTAGGTTTTACCCATTTTAAAGCAAGAAGTTTTTGTAAGGAAGTGAAAGATCATTTAAAATATAATAAAATGTAGTATGATCGCATATTTTAAAAAAGTACAGGTTAGAATAAGTATATCGTTTCATTTTTACATACATATATCTGTTACGTTGAATAAACGCGGTTTGTTACTCTGAATGACATTTTAACAAAAAGGGACAGAATATTGTCATTGTTCTGTTTTTAGAATTAGTCTGACTCATTATATTAGTTTTAATAATATTCATGAGTAAATGATGTCAGACGCTAAAAAGATGCTAAAAGCATTTTACTATACTGTTCTGATGCTCCCTGCCATGCTTAGCAAAATAATAATAATAAAATTTTATTTTATATAACACACACACACACACACACACACACACACACACACACACACACACACACACCTAAAGGATTATTAGGAACACCTGTTCAATTTCTCATTAATGCAATTATCTAATCAACCAATCACATGGCAGTTGCTTCAATGCATTTAGGGGTGTGGTCCTGGTCAAGACAATCTCCTGAACTCCAAACTGAATGTCAGAATGGGAAAGAAAGGTGATTTAAGCAATTTTGAGTGTGGCATGGTTGTTGGTGCCAGACGGGCCGGTCTGAGTATTTCACAATCTGCTCAGTTACTGGGACAACCTTGAGGCGGATGGGCTACAACAGCAGAAGACCCCACCGGGTACCACTCATCTCCACTACAAATAGGAAAAAGAGGCTACAATTCGCACAAGCTCACCAAAATTGGACAGTTGAAGACTGGAAAAATGTTGCCTGGTCTGATGAGTTCTCGATTTATCTCGATGTTTCTTGAACATGACAGTGAGTTCACTGTACTAAAATGGCCCCCACAGTCACCAGATCTCAACCCAATAGAGCATCTTTGGGATGTGGTGGAACGGGAGCTTCGTGCCCTGGATGTGCATCCCACAAATCTCCATCAACTGCAAGATGCTATCCTATCAATATGGGCCAACATTTCTCATTTCTAAAGAATGCTTTCAGCACCTGAATCAATGCCACGTAGAATTAAGGCAGTTCTGAAGGCGAAAGGGGGTCAAACACAGTATTAGCATGGTGTTCCTAATAATCCTTTAGGTGAGTGTGTGTTGATGTATGGATGTATGTACGTACACACACACACACACACACACACACACACAAACACACACAAAAAAAATGCAATTCTGGGTGAAAAATCCACCCAAATGGCCTATCCTGAACTATTACAAATATTAGTAATTATGTCCAGAAATATTAGTAAGCTATTATTCTGACAATTGCAATCCTCAGTACCTTTCTCGTTTTCTTGCTAAGATTGCTGCCCAAGCTACTAGGTCTGCATTTACTTTTTGGCTTTTTACAATTCTGTTCATGGGCATCTAAAATGAATCAAGAACACAAATAAAACAATACAACAATGCTAATATTACTATTTAATAATTAAGTTTAACACATTTGTCAGTGCTTAACATTCCTCATTTATCTTTCACTCCATGAAAAGGTGACATTTTCAAATATTTAAGAGCAATAAACTTTTCAGGGCATCTTTTGATGATGTCACAGACTGTTCAATGACACAGACTGTTCAGTTTTTTTATATGATCCTAGAATGGCTTCTTGATCCTGTTACACTGAAAGACAGACAATATATTTGGGACAAAAGTCCCCTGGTTATTTCATAACTTATAAAAACAAAAAACAATTACACAGTCAACACTTATTTGAAAATGCCAAGAAAACAAATATATATAACTTGGTGTTTTATGTTTATTTAAAGATGTAACGTTAATGGTAAAATCAAAGTGTGGACAATTACACTGAATGACAGTTTTGGAACATTATTTCACCTATATTTTGACATTTTATTTTAACAAAAGTTATTGTTGCTTATCTATATCAGGGCATGGACACTTACTTCTTTGCTCTTGCTTCAACATACATAGGAAAACAAATAAGATTTTTTTCTTCTTCTCGCCAATACAGAATCAAGGCCAAGCAGGAAACTAGACAGGACACAGTAAAGGACAGGATGATTCTTTCCAGGATGAGATTACAATACTAGGAAACAATCTGATATGAGCCCTCCAGGTGTCTGTTTGGTCAAAATTTGCTCCGATTTCTGTATCTGCCGCTCTCTTTTTCAAACACTCTCATTGTGCTATAGTTTACATATTAACAATAAATGTGTGGTCACGTGTGGCATTTTACAGAATTTTGAACGAACACAACTTATTCAGAATTTAGAGCCGTGGCCGTTTGCATAAACTTCACAGACTAGACTTAAATGTTATGCATCTTAATATTTTCTTCAAGACTAGTCCTAACTTTTTTAAAGTCAGTTACACAAAAGGTAGATCAGACTAATCTGAATTGTAAAAGTACAACTCATGCCCCTTGGTTAACTGCTAGTTAGTCGTACTAGTTTTTAAGACAGTCTAAGCGTAGTGGCTAAGTTTTTGCAACTGCCCCCTGTAATTACTTGACCTTTAACCAACCTGAGCTGGTTTGCGGATCTCCACATCTAGACAGGCTTGTCTTTTAGATGGTTTTACAGGGGTATGGGTACTTTTCAGATGGTTCGTTACTACAAAAATAAAACAACGGGAAGGAAGACAGCCGACTCTTCCATCAAATGACGCCCCCTCGTGGTTAAATGTTAAAAGTTATACCAACATATTTCCGAATAAAGTAAACACTGCAACATATCTTTCATTTTGAGCGATGACACATCTAGAATAATGACAATGTGAAAAACAATTTGATTTTGAACAACGGTAACTAATGTATCACCGTTAATATTATAAAATGACCTAACTTACTTTTTCTCGGTGTTATGCACCTGTTGATGGGTGGAGTTTGTAGCGTCATCGTGAATGGGGGAGGGTAATCGGACTACCGAAGAGCAAAGGTGTTTACTTTACGCTGTCTCGACTCTCGAGAGAATATAGGGAAATAAGAACATTTCTGGATGTACTCGTGATGGCAAGCGTATATTGTCTATATTTGTTTGAGTCATAAGTATAAGATTTTTATGTGTTCTAAAAAATACAGTAAAAGGAAAAAACAACCGTGTAACCGAGAAACATGAAAGAAAAACTAAAGCTCAAGGTGTTTGCGCTCGTGCTCTGCGTATTTCCAACAGGTAGGTTGCCATTAAAAAAAACTGATAGTCGTTAAACTGGAATATTACGGTTTTGTTTACTATCACGGTTATACCACTTTTAAAAATATTTTTTTCTGAAAAATGCGTACGTTCAGTGGCGAGGTAAATGATCTGCAAGTGCAAACATTCCAGGCCAATTTACCCGGTCACGTGATTTAATGCCAGCCATTATTTTAATATTGCATTTTATTTAACCTTAATTCTATGTACGTAAGGATTTTTTTATTTATTTTTTCCCAAGCCTGGGCAAGTCATAGAAATTAATGCAATCTTTCAAAATTATATAATATGAGATTATCTATTTGTTATGCTCAGCTTTAAAATATTTAATTGGTTAAAAATAATAATAACAATTGACTGGGAAAATAATGGAAAATCGTTGACCAAAAGCTGTGGGAACCCTTATGCAAACTGTGTTAATTGATCCTCTCTCCCTCTTCTCCCAGAGCTGTTGTCTATCCAGGTTAATGTTCCTCAGACAGAGAGATCCACAATGCTGTTTGCTTCTGTCACTCTGCGCTGTGACTATTCCACCTCTGCGAACACACAAGATGTCCTGGTCACATGGCGATACAAGTCCTTCTGTTTGGATCCAGTGCTGGAATACTACTCAACTGGTAAGTGGTGTAGGTGAACTGTATATATGAAATTATTCATATATATATTGCCTATATTGAAGGCTTGAGTGCTGTAAAACTGTTGTGTGCAAAGCTTTTATTATCCGAACAGTTGACGTGGTGTTTGATGTGGCCATGTACGGTTCTTTCTTTCTTTAGCATATCAAGCAGCTCTGGGTCTGAAGCAAGACCCAGCCAATGATTGTCCAGACAGTCAGCGCACTGTCCGCATAGTAATTCAGAAAAGAGGCATCGGTGAAGCTACTCTGGGGACAGAGTATCGAGAGCGCAAGATCTTCATACAAAACAGTGAGTCTGGACCTACAGGAGCTTAACTCTGAACAAGATGTTTTAACAGTAACACCTGATACATTAAATAATAGTAAGAAAAATACTATTATTTTTTTAAATGGAAAGGTTTATTGAACTTTTAGGAAATTAAAAATAAGTAAATAAGTTTCATATTTGATACATCAGGCTTTAATAGCCCATATAGGATGATATAGTGAGAATATGAATATCATACTTGAGGAGGATACATTTTATGAAGAGGTCCAAACAGCAAAAAATATGCAGTTTGGTGCAGTTGTTATTATATGGCCAAAAAGTAAGATGAAATTATGATGGCTTGTAATGTAAATACATTTTATAGTGGTATAGCAGAATAATTGCATAAAATGCATGTAAATATTAAGTGTCACTACATATCTCCCAATAATATGTCTTAGTAAGATTTTGTTTCAGTCCAGTAAATGTACATCTTTTGTAATAAATATTACTTGTCTATTACTAACAATTTAAAAGTTATTATTACTGTTTAGTTTATAAAAATCATTAAAGATTTCACAGCAAAATACTACATTGCAACCTCAAGGTGGACATTTTAATAATTATATTAAACTATATTATATTTACTAAAAAGTTTGAATTATCAATTAGAGGGCAGAAGATTGTGTGCAACAGGTTTTTCAGTAAGGTTTTGATCAGGTAATAATTAAGAGAAATGAATTTATCAAATATTAAACCGGAGGTTAATTACAGTGTAGGCAACTGTGTGACAACCACTGCTGTATGCATTTACACAGAATCACAGTCATATCAAACTGGTCTTGAAAAGCTCATTAATCAGGATCTCACATCACATTTAATCAGTACACACACACACATACATACACACAAATACATATATATATATCTCATTATAATCACATGTTTTTTAATTCTTCTTTTTGTATTTGTGTTTAACAGATGCAGACCTGGTTATCAATGAGGTCATGTGGTGGGACAATGGCATGTATTTCTGCTCCATCGACGCAGCGGGTGATGTTGTGGGAGACTCTGACAAGGAAATCAGACTCATTGTGTATCGTAAGTATTAACACACCGAAGACTTTTAAGAAAAAAGCGTTTTGAGATTCTGATGAGGTCACATCCCCTCTTTCTCCCAGACTGGCTGACAGTGTTGCTAATCATCCTCGGGGCATTGCTCCTGATCATGCTGCTTTGTATCTGCTGCTGTCAGTGCTGTCCTCAGAACTGCTGCTGCTATGTCCGTTGTCCCTGCTGTCCTCGTACTTGCTGCTGCCCAGAAGAAGGTAGTCACTTGCATTGAAGTTTGTATGTGCATGACAGGCAATATATTACATGTATTCACAGTGTTTTATTTCTACTGGTTATCAGCTCCTTAATATAAATGTCTTCTGATGACAAATTCACACTCAGCATAATAATAATAATAATAATAATAATAAATATTAATATTAAACAAGCCCATCCTATAAAATATTTTTGTATTTAAATGTAGTGGAATATTTCTTTGAGAGATTTAATTTGTCTTTTTAGCGGTGATGCGCCACAAAATGATGCGTGAAGCTCAAAAATCAATGGTACCATGGTTTCATGGCCAGCCCATCTATGCCCCCATTGGCTCAAATGCATCTTCTCAGGGGAACCCTTTACTTTATTCAGGTCAGTATTACTTTCTTAATTTTCTACTTTCTTACTAATATCTGCTAATAACACCGTGGCTGTATAATAGGCTGATAATGTATAACAGTAATAGAGTGACACTAATAATATGTCCTCTACAGGGTCTTTTTCTGAACCTTCATCCAAACACAACCTTCCCATGGCTCCGATGGTTATTCCTGCCCCTCAACTCGTCCCATCATTCGTACCTCAGCATGGATACCAGGCCAATGGCAGCATGAATGGAAGTGTACGTGGCAATAACCAGGTGTTAGATTTTCTGGAGACCCAAGTAAGAGGGATGGATATGGCTGTCCCGATGCTTCAACCTCAACATCACTACACAGGGGTCCAGCAACAAAACCATCAACATCCCTATGCAGCCCCACAACCCCAATATGTAATGGCACCACCTCAACCCATACAACAAGCTGTGTCTTTTTCAGCCAGGCCGCCCAGCATGCTCTCAGCCCTGGATGAGATGGGTGTCCAAGGTGTAGAGCGCAGGGTCATCCAGCTGCCTCCCATCGTGGGCCGAGCGAAACAGAGCTCTCGGCGGGCCAATGATGGTGGAAGACCTCGGCAATCTAGTCAGTCCAGCAGTAGCTCTAACCGCAATGGTCATCATCATGATAATTCCTTGAGGGAGCCAGCATCGTCACGAAGAGGGATCCCACGAAGCTACAGCGATGAGTCGGAGTTGGATGATAGGCGTGGAGGTCGAGGTTCAGCAGGACGCAGGGGAGGTTCTCGTCCACGTGTTCGCAGTAAAGGGGAGCTGCTGGAGGAGTTGGAGCGTGCAGCAAACCAAAGAGACAGGAGCTATTCGCCTTCACCGCGTAGGGGTTCCTGGAGTTCAGACGAGGAGGACAGTTATAGAAAGGGAAAGCGATCTCAAGGGAGATTGTCTGAGAAACCGCCAGCTTACACTTCCGTTGAAGTTTTGTCTGGCCACAGCAGGAGGAGCGACCACTTCTCGGTAAGAATGTAGATTTATGATTTGTTCATCACTAAGAGGCTGTGATTTATATACTATTCTCCCAAAAAAAGTCATACTTAAAGGGATTGTTCACTTAAAAAGGAAAATTCTGTCATTGTTTACTTGCCCTTATGTTATTCAAAACCTGTATGACTTACTTTCTTCTGCTAACACAAAAGGTAATTTGAAAAATGTTTCAGTTTGTTTGACCTTCATTCTATGAACAAAACTTTTCTTCAAAATATTATCTTTTGTGTTCCTCAGAAGAAAGTAAGACATGAATGAAATGAGGGTGAGTTATTGAAGTTTCATTAAAGGAGTAGTTCACTTTAAAATGAAAATTAGCCCATGATTTACTCACCCTCAAGCCATCCTAGGTGTATATGACTTTCTTCTTTCTGATGAACACAATCAGAGTTATATTAATAAATATCCTGATGCTTCCAAGCTTTATAATGGCAGTGACTGGGTCCATTGAGTTTGTAGCTCAAAAAAGTACATCCATCCATCATAAACGTACTCCATACGGCTCCGGGGGGTCAATAAAGGCCTTCTGAACTATCCTTTGGGTTTGCTGACATGGAGAGAGGCCATGTGATTCGAACAAAAATAAAACAGCATTTTACAGCATTATTTTTTGAGTCATTTTCGATTTAAAAAAACTCTTCTATAAAGATACATCTAAATAATTGTTATTGTTTGTCTTAAATAATCTCTCTCTTACAGGACAAGAGCTCTCGCAGTGGCACGAGCGTTGTGATCTGAGCCCTTCTCCGTCATTTCCAACCTGATCTGTCATTACCCACCATCTACAAATGAATTTCTACTGGACCACTGTCATTGGGACTAATGGTGCACTTTAGCACAAGAATTAACCAGTGGTCACAGATGGCCTGCAATAGACCCCTGGAAGACAGTAAATGCACTGTACATATTTTTTTACACTTATTATTTTATGTAGCCTATTTTAAATAGATTGAATTGATTAATTTAAACATTTTTGTTTCTTGCTTTTTATAACATTTACAGTTTTCACTGTACATTGTTTAATTCTTAACCACAGCAATGTTTTTGGTATTTGATCAGTACAAGATGAGACTCTTAAGATTGATGGCACTTCAGTGAAGGTTGTACATAAAAGAGCCTCTTTGGTTCATAAAGGCTTTCTGTTTACTTTTGTTAGTCTTTGTCTGGAGTAGTTTTAATATTGGTTTAGTTGTCTTTTCATTGTGCTGTTACAAATTCAATCATTGGGAAGATTTCTGTTTTATATTTGAGTATGTATGAGTACATATGTACTTGTTATTAGTTGCAACTCCTACTCAAAAGAACTGTACCAACAGTTTCTAATAAAAAAATTTAATAAAATGAAGTCTTTGGATTGTTTTGAGCTGAGAATTGATGTAGACACTGGTTGGAAAAAGCAATAAAGTTACTTGCTGTTTTTAAACTAGGTATTTTCGAACTTTTATATTTTAATAATAACAATATGCTTAATTATACAACGATGAAGAACAAGGGGTTTATGGAGTATAATTTGTGTTTGTACAAGACTGACCACACAGCTTAATTTATAAGAACATATGTTTGAATCGATTCCGAGCGGCGTAAACGCTAACGTGTCCACTTTTATTCTGCTTATTTTAAATGCAAACGTTTGGACAAACAAAAAGATGAGGGAGCGGCCAGACAAGCATATACAAAGCTCCGTCATTCGCATCGCCTCATCCTATTGGCCACTTCTGTCCAAATGGGGGCGGGCCCAAGGCAAGAGCTTTTGGGAAGCGAAAGTGCCAATGTCAAACAAACCTGGATCGTTCATATCAGTCGATTTCAACATCATCTACAGATAACGCGCGGCATTGGAGACGAGCAGCAGGAGCAGGTCAACGTTTGGATTAAACCTAGTGAAGCAGAAGGTGCCGGTGGACTGGCTGTTCTCAGGTACGCGGCTTTGCTTGTAAACAAATGTCTTGTAGAGCAATGACAATGCTGAACCTCTCTGTAATGTGCAGTTGGCCTCAAACATTTATAGATTTTCAACTGAAGAAGCGTAGTGAACTTCTACAAATCACAATACAATAATGCATGTGTGTGGCTATTTGTGTTGTGCTTAAAGGCCTTGTTTACAGTCGGAGAGGACGAAGTTGATGAACCTGCAAAATTTGCACCAGTGATTTATTCTTTGCACCGCGGCAGCCCTTTATAATAAAACGCATAACGTTACCATGGTGGCCACAGTTTATGCTTGCTGTGACATTTTGTTGGAAAACCCATCTTAATTTGGTACAGTAGCTGGTCATTAGTTGGATGATCAACTAACATGTTACAAAAACCAGCTTGAACATCTAATAAGGTGGTCTACCAGCTAAAAACCAGCCTGATCTGTGACCAGTTGCTAAAACTGCTTAGACTAGCATTACTAGTTGATCATCTACTTTTTAAAAACAACAGGTAGATTAGTCTAATTTGAATCTGAAAAGACTTGTTACCTTGGTTAACTGCTTGTTGGTCAGACTAGTTCTTAAGATACAGTCTTGACATAGTGACTGTTTATGCAACTGACCCCTGTTTTTTTGTTGTTGTTGGTGGAAACCATGATTACCATAATTAATTTTCTAAAAGAATTCTCTCTGAACCTGAATTCTCTCATTTTGCAGGAATCATGAACTCTCTCTCGGGTAAGAATGTGCTGGCGCTGTGCAGGGTTTTCTCCAGTCCCCTGTCACTGCCTCCTGCTATTGTAGGGGCAGTGAGGGTCTGTCACACAGGTGTGAGCTCCAAGGGCACAGTCTTCACCAAAAAACGAGGCTATGATATCACCAGGAACCCCCACTTGAACAAAGTAAGCACCTTTAGGGCTCAACGTGATCTACGTGACAAAGCAGGTATTAGATTATCAGCAGCCGGTGCTTTGATGTGATTTTATAACATTTAGTAATGCTAAAGTCCCCAGAGATAAGAACATATGAAAGTGGCATCATGAGATCTTTAATCTAAATGCAACGGCTGACTTTGGCCCCTGCCAACAAGCATTATGAAGCATTAAGAGTGCAGGATATGACTCAGGAGTTTTGCAAAGCACTTTTGACTGGGTCATGGAAATGTGTCTATGTACATGTTTCTTTCACATTCTTTATCCTGTTTGAAAAGACTTTCTAGTCCGAATGAGATACAGAATGAGGAGTGGGTATGATTTAAAAAGTGTAGAACTTAAAAGCCATGTTGAATGGAAACTGTTAGACGTAAACAGTGAGTGGAGAATATAACAGGGGAGGGTGGCCATGCTTACTTCCCATTGGTTAGAAATAAATAGATCCAACATGTGATGCATCTACCCTAAGCTGGAAGCTTTCCCAGCGCAGACACACTTGCAGGGTGATAATTTGTATTCCAACCAGACTGTAGGAGGAGTGTGCACTTTTCTTTTACATTCGCAGCTGTCACTTGTTGTTAATGACGTTATGGTGCTGTTAACAGGGCATGGCGTTCACCCTGGAGGAGAGGTTGCAGCTGGGAATCCACGGCCTTCTTCCTCCCTGTTTCCTCTCTCAGGATGTCCAAGTGCTTCGTGTCATGAAGAGCTACGAGACACGCATGAACCCTCTCGACAAGTAATCGAACTTCGGTTGAAACATTCAGGACAAACTCAGCCTGATCCATGCCATGATACTTTTGTTGGTCCAAGTCAAGTTACCTTTATTTATATAGTGCTTTTTACAATGCAGATTGTTTCAAAGCAGCTTCACAGTGTTAACAGAAAAATAATGCAATAAAATTTGATTCGGCTGTACAGCCGCTCTGAGCTGGATGATGACATTACTGTTTTCTCCAATTCAATTATATAGTGTCAATGCGGGCGGATCAGTAATATAGTTGAATATTTAATCCATTTCCCATTCATACTCCAAAATAACCGTTCTAACTCTACAGATACATATTGCTGATGACCCTGCAGGACAGGAATGAGAAGCTTTTCTATCGTGTGTTGACCTCTGACATTGAAGAATTCATGCCAATTGTTTATACTCCTACTGTGGGCCTGGCCTGCCAGCAGTATGGTCTTGCATTCAGAAGACCAAGGTGAGCTATATACATTCTCTGGACCTGGAACGACTTGTTTAGCCAGACATATTCTGAATCAAAATGCTTTATAAACACTCAGACCAGTCCAACCAGTTTTTCTTAGCTGCATGGGAAAAAACAAACACATAAGGGACACAGGATTTTGACTTTTTTTTTTTTCTTCTCTCTCTAGAGGGCTGTTTATCACCATCCATGACAAGGGACATATTGCCACCATGCTGAACTCATGGCCGGAGGAGGACATTAAGGTATGTGCAGATTGATAAAGTGTCAGTGTCAGTAGATGGACATTTCATTGTATGTGCATTAATAGGCCATAGTTGTGACGGATGGAGAACGAATCTTGGGCTTAGGAGACCTGGGCAGCTATGGAATGGGCATCCCAGTGGGCAAACTAGCTCTGTATACAGCATGTGGAGGAGTGCCACCTCAGCAGTGCCTGCCTGTGCTGCTAGATGTAGGCACTGATAATCAGGTAAAACGAGATTAGCATAATTACACTACTGTTCAAAGGTTTGGGGTCAGCAAGATTTTGTTTTTGAAGTCTCTTATGCTCACCAAGGCAGCATTTATTTGATTAAAAAAAAAAAAATACAGTAAAACAGTAATGCTGTGAAATATTATTACTATTAAAAATAAAACTATTGTAATCTATTTTAAAATGCAATTTATTCCTGTGATGGCAAAGCCAAATTTTGTATTTAGCCATTAGTCTAGTCTAGTCTAGTCATAGTAGTTTGTTCAGAAGTCATTCTAATATTAGCTTTCGTGTAGCTCAAACAATAAGAGCGCCACGACCTAGCAATGCCAAGGTCATGGGTTCGATTCCCAGGGAAAACAAGAACTGACAAAAAATGTAAAAATGTGTACCTTGAATACAATGTAAGTTGCTTTGGATAAAAGCGTCTGCCAAATGCATAAATGTAATATTGGTGCTCAAGAAACCGTTCTTATCAATGTTAAAAACAGTTGTGCTGCTTAATATTTTTGTGTAATGTTTTTTCAGGATTCTTTGATGAATAGAAGTTCAAAAGAACAGCATTGATTTGAAATAAATTATCTTTTGTAAAACCATAAATGTCTTTACTGTCACTTTTGATCAATTTAAAGCAATATGCTGAATAAAAGTAATTTCTTTCAAAAACAAAGTCTTACTGACCCCAAACATGGTAGTGTATGCTGTAACTGTACTCTGTTGTTCATAGGTTTCATTGGATTTACAAACATGGTTGTCCTGTTGTCTTCTCTTAACCTATTTCTGCTCTGTTTTTGTTCAGTCCCTCTTGGATGACCCCTTGTACATTGGCTTAAAACACAAAAGAGTGAGGGGCAAAGAATACGATGACCTCATTGATGAGTTCATGCAAGCTGTAACTGACAAGTATGTTTGATGTTAAAATTCTGAAATGAAAGATCATTTACTCACCATCATGTTTTTAAGTAATTGTTCTGAGCTGACTTTTTTAGTGAATCAGTTGATCAAGTTAACAAATCCTGTTCTGAATGAATTGAACATGAATCGGATATTATCTGGTTCATGATTTCAACTCAAAGACTCAATGATTCAGTTAGGTGGTTCTCAAGTTTACAGTTAACTAGAGGGTAAGATTATGTTTGTGAAATACTTCCAGACTGTAAAAACATGCCATATTTTTATTTTGTTTCAGGTATGGGATGAATTGTCTAATTCAGTTTGAGGATTTTGCCAACAGCAATGCCTTTCGTATTCTCAATAAATACCGCAACCGTTATTGCACCTTTAATGATGATATCCAGGGTAAGTATACACACTGTAATATCAAATATTTTACTGTAATGATTTGTATTCTTTATAATGGAAAATTATAGTCTTGTCTTACTTTAAACAAGAGCCATTTCTCCGCCTTTTTCAGGCACAGCTTCTGTTGCTGTTGCTGGGATCCTTGCTGCTCTTAAGATAACAAAGAATAAACTCTCTGACCACAAGTTTGTATTTCAGGGAGCAGGAGAGGTAATGTTCGTTCAACTGAAAGATGCTACAAAATGTTACTGAGAGACAGCAAATTCAAGATCCATAAAGCATAAGGCCCATTCACACCAAGGACAATAACTATAATGATAAGGATATTGTTCTAAAAATCATTCTAAATATAAAAGTATAGCAGAGACCACACCATTAGTCACCATTAGAGTCACTTTCAGAATGATTCTTGTTGCAGCTCATGAACAATAAAAACAGCCAATCAAAATCCATTCTGCTCTAAGAGCTCGAGCATTTAAAGCGACAATGACAAAACTGTAGCGTACGATTAGAATGAACAAATAATAATATTGTTAGCGTGAGGTGTGAACGGGCCTTTACACTAGTCATTTCAGGATTATCAGATGTGTTTGGTCTGTCACATGATTAGGCTGCCTTGGGCATTGCTCACTTACTGATAATGGCCATGGCGAAGGAAGGCATATCTCATGCTGAGGCTGCCAAGAGGATTTGGATGGTGGATTCTAAAGGCCTAATTGTCAAGGTAACAATCAAACCTACACTAGCTTGTCTTTTTTTGTAATTTCTTTCATTCAAGCTATATTTGTCCTCCTACTCATCATCTGAATATACAAATGTATGTAGGCTTAATTGAAATGTAAATGCATAAATTACAGCAATAAACTGCATTTGAACACATCCAAAATTAAATGTTATACCAAAACTGTTATTTTGTGTCATTTGGCCTTTTAGGGCAGAAGTCATCTGAATCATGAGAAGGAAGAATTTGCACATGAGTATCCACACATAAAGACTCTAGAGGAAGTGGTGGAAACTATTAAGCCCACAGCTATAATTGGTAAGGAGTGTTTGATCCTTTCTATAGCAGTGTTATTTTAGTATTATTTATATACTATGATAGTTATAATATATAGTTTTTGATTATAGTTTTTCATTAATTGTATGTCTTTGCAATTTTTATTAATTACTAAAAATATTTACATTTACCTTTTCATTTATTATAATTTCAGTTTAAGTAATTTTAGTACATCATGTTATTTCAGTTAGTTGCCAAGGCAACTTTTTTTTTTTTTTTTTTATGTTTTTCATCTGATATTTGTTTATTGTAGTTTTATTTCAGTTTTATTTTCTTTTTTCTTTTAGTTAACACTGTTTTAAACGCATATGTTTGTTTTATTAACAGAATTTGACAATGAGTTCTGGGCGATTGGTTGTTTATGAAACCGAAGGATTGCAGATATATCTCGTGTTTTATAGTTAGAATGGTGCTTGGCAAATCTTAACAGTTTTTATATATACTGTAAGAATTGCAATGGCATATTGAAGCCATTAGGGGGCATAAACGTTTAGATTTGTACAAAAGTCAATGTATTTTGGTTTATAATGCTAAATGCATAATACTTTTACTGTTTTGGTAAGAAGTTTGTTGTTCATAATCCCATCTACAGGTGTGGCTGCTATCAGTGGTGCTTTTACTGAGAAGATCATCAAGAACATGGCTAGTTTCAATGAGCGTCCAATTATTTTTGCCCTGAGCAATCCCACAAGCAAAGCTGAGTGTACAGCAGAGCAGTGTTACACACTTACTGAGGTAATCCTCACTGAAATCAAATGAATACTGTTGAAACTGGTCTCTTGTTATAGAATCCCATAGCAGTTTCAGACCAAATGCTTCTCATCAGTTAAAAGTGTGTGTGTGTGTGTGCGCGCGTCACAGGGAAGGGGCATATTTGCCAGTGGAAGCCCCTTTAAAAAAGTCACCTTGGCAGATGGGCGCAGCTTCTACCCAGGCCAGGGAAACAATGCTTATGTGTTTCCTGGAGTAGCATTGGGAGTCATCGCCTGTGGGGTTCGCCACATATCAGATGACATTTTCCTTACTACAGCAGAGGTAAATGCACATGAAGAGTAAACACACGACAATAGTGAACGTGAATTTTTGCTTACACAACATAATGATTACAAATGTATTCAATGTGAAAGCAAAAACTAAGGCTTTGATTTCTCTTTTAGGCAATATCTGACATGGTTACTGAGGAGAATCTGGCTGAGGGTAGACTGTACCCTCCTCTGAACACCATCAGAGAAGTGTCCTTCAAAATTGCTGTTAAGGTCAGTAACTGTTCCCATATGCAGATGATGATGATAATGATTACTTCAAAAACAGGTCTCATTAGCCAACTCTGTATTTCAACACCCATAACAAATATGGAATGAGAGCATGCTAAATTAAGAGATTTATTAATATAGCAAAGTAGGTTGTAAGAGCTGTCAGGTCAGATTTCACGGTAAATCAGTGCTGTAGTTACTTTTTCAGATGTTAGTACCAGTACTAGTGAACTAAAATCAAAATGTATTAGCACACAGAACAAAGTGGTTGTTGTATTAAATTAAGAGATTAATTCTTAGCTAACTCTATATGTGACCCTGGACCACAAAACCAGTCATGTGTATATTTGTGGCAGTAGCCAACAATACATTGGGTCAAAATGATCTATTTTTCTTTTATGCCAAAAATCATTAGGATATTAAGTAAAGATCATGTTCCATGAAGATATTTTTCTAAATTTCCTACTGTAAATATATAAAAAAATAGTATTAGTTGTAATATGTATTGCTAAGTACTTAATTTGGGCAACTTTAAAGGTAATTTTCTAGAGATTTTTTTTTTTTTGCACCCTCAGATTTTCAAAATATTATCCTATCCTAACAAACCATACATCAATGGAAAGCTTATTTATTCATCTTCCGGGTGATGTATAAATCTCAATTTCAAAAAATGTACCCTCGTGACCAGGGTACCATATTTTTGCACCCACAATAAATATGGAATGAGATCGTAAAATGTAACAACATTTTCTAAACTTAGCAAAGTATTCTACTGTTTTAAAAATTTGGGTTAGTACGTTTTTGTTTTTGTTTTTCCAACAAAATTAGTTCTCAGTACTAATGTTACAAAATATATATATATATATATATATATATATATATATATATATATATATATATATATATATATATATATATATATATATATATATATATATATATATATATATATATATATATATATATATATATATATATATATATTTTTTTTTTTTTTTTTTTTTATTCATAAAATATTAAGCAGCCCAAATATTTTGAACTGATGATAATAATAATGAATGTTTCTTGAGCACCAAATCAGCAGAATGATTTCTGAAGGATCATGTGACATTGAAGACTGGAGTAATGGCTGCTGAAAATTAAGTTGGAAGTGAGAAGAATACATTTATTTCACAAGAATAAATTACATTTGAAAATATATTAAAATAGAAAACAGGATTTCACAATATTACTGTTTACTGTTTTTTTATCCAAATTTAGCCTTGGTGAGTGTATTCAGATGTTAGCACTAATGTGTGAGCTAAAATCATTTTATATATATATATATATATATATATATATATATTAGTAGTAACCACAATAATACACTAGCATGTAAACTAAAACTAAAATCAGCTTCAAGCAAAACTGCTGAATGTCTGCCAAAGATTTGATGCCATGAAGATTGTAAACATGTTATATTCCCTTAAAATCCCAATGAAAGTTATAACAAATGGATGATTTTTGTCTTTGCATACGTTTTAATAGTAAACCTGAGCAAATCTATCACTGTGCTCTGCAGTAAAGCAGTTTTACCTTTTCCTCCCAAACTCCTTTTTTCCCTATAGATCGTGGACCATGCCTACAAGCAGGGAATTGCCTCCTGTTACCCTGAACCCAAAGATAAAGAGGCCTTTGTTTTATCCCATGTCTATAACGCTGACTACGACTCCTTCACTCTGGATTCATACAGCTGGCCCGGGGATGCCATGAAGGTTCAGAACGTGTAGAGTATTTGACCACCACTCTCTAATGGCATATGCGCATATCAGTCACATGCCTTATTTCTCAGTTCATAATCATCTGATGATATACACTCCAGCTCCAGGCCATCTCCCACTGATTTGACTCGAGATGAGCTGTATCCACTGCAAGCTAAAAGCGATAAAAGAATGCAGTATTCATTCATGCTCAAAATGTCTTTAGATCTGTGGCTCAGTTCAAAGGGAAAAAATGCAGCTCTGTTTAAAGAAGTTACAAGCACTTTCCCACTTTAATCAGGCCTGTTTCTCAGTGGTCCTCCTCTCCAGTATATTAGTTCTACATTATTATTCTGTCAGCTCTTTCATTTATTTCTAACCAGATATCCACTCCAACTATTTAGTGCTCCTGCAAATGAAAATGTCAGTGTAGGGAGAGACTTTTTTTGTACACAACTCCCACTGAGAAACGACAGACTGCTTGGTCTGAATGTTTAAGAAGGATTTTTATTAATAGGTAAAGTAGTTATCCAGTTGACTGCTGTGTGAATTGAGTCATTTTGCTATGGATTTTTTTTTTTGTTTTTGTTTTTTTACAAGTTTCTCCTGTTGTCTACACCAAAGTTTATCTAATTTTAAACGCATAATTGTCATGTATGATGAATACTGGGAATGGTTAGCTTGAGTATATCTGTTTAGGTGTCCACCTGAGAAGTGTTATTTTTCTCTGTTCATTGCAGAATGTAGAATTGTTTTGAACGTTTTTGCTCATTTAGGAATATGCTTTGCTTATTAGTACTGCTTGATTATGGAATTGTATTTGCGGAGATTTTAAAGGTACAGTGACTTTTAAATAAAACCCATTTGGTTTTTTTAATTGTTTATGTTTATGATGATATTGAGCTGGCATCTTGGTCCTAGGCTTTGGCATGAAGAGACATGGAGCTTCTACACAGTGGCAAAAAATTGTTTTTGTTTGCTGTCAAACTAATGTAAAGGGATATACTTGGATCGGATTTTCTAACTTTACACATTAAAAATACGAGAACATCAATTAATTGTATTTAAGATTTCATTTTCATTTTTTTTTTTTTTTTTGGTTTGTCCAAATATCGTTATTATTCCTAATTGGGCTTATTGCTTGGTATTTTAGCTTAATTTTTAAGCACAAAGTTATCTGCTTTGTTTTTGTTTTTCCAACAAAATTAGTTCTCAGTACTAATGTTACAAAATATATATATATATATATATATATATATATATATATATATTTTTTTTTTTTTTTTTTTTTTTTTTTATTCATAAAATATTAAGCAGCCCAAATATTTTGAACTGATGATAATAATAATGAATGTTTCTTGAGCACCAAATCAGCAGAATGATTTCTGAAGGATCATGTGACATTGAAGACTGGAGTAATGGCTGCTGAAAATTAAGTTGGAAGTGAGAAGAATACATTTATTTCACAAGAATAAATTACATTTGAAAATATATTAAAATAGAAAACAGGATTTCACAATATTACTGTTTACTGTATTTTTTTATCCAAATTTAGCCTTGGTGAGTGTATTCAGATGTTAGCACTAATGTGTGAGCTAATGTGTGATATATATATATATATATATATATATATATATATATATATATATATATATATATATATATATATATATATATATATATATAATTAGTAGTAACACAATTTTAAGCACAAAGTTATCTGCTTTATGTATTGTTGTTTGTGTATTGTGTAATTTGGGTAGTTAATTGTTACCCCATATTACATACAAACAATCAGTATTACTTTGTATTAATAGTTATGCAACTACCTTGAAACCGATAATGGTGCCTCTTTTCATAATTAGTGGTGGTGCTATTGTTATTCCTCATACTTATTATTCTTCTGGACAAAACTTTGGTGCGTATCTCATCCCACACTGTCAGACCCATGAATGAGGTATCAAATCGACTGGCGGCTTATTGAGGAGAGGTGTGCTATGACTGTTCTAAGCGATGGGACCTAAAAAAAAAAAAAAAAATCCCATAGACTTACATTGATGAAATGTTCATGAATTTTAATCGCACGCACGCATTCTCTCTCATTCTCTAACCCTCTCTCACATTCATTTGACTTGTCATGCAGCCAATAAGTAATGACCTAAAATGTTCAGCTTACAGCACACTAGCAACCACCCCATAGACTTCCATTGAAAAATAAATGAGAGGGATATGTATGATTTTTTTTTTTTAGTCTATGGTATGAATCAGTGTCGCTTATAGCCCCCTCTGTTGGTGAAAATTATCACTGCATGATTGCCCTCTTCTCAACAAGCAGACTGTTGGACTTTTTGTATTTGTGGAGTGTTTTAACATGCTGTAAAACTGGACACAAACACCAAAAACCTACACTGTCCTCGGAAAACATGTTTATAATGAACAATACATAATTAACCAAAACCTAAAAACAATTATCGAAGTGTTGAAATTAAACTAGACATCTGAGAATACAGACTGAGATCAGTTACAGCAGCTGCTGACTATGACACCTCACATTCATGATTTCCCTAATAATTTTACAATGCTCAGTTTCGGTTGGGGTTAACCCGAACGTTTCCTTGATGGATTGGCATTCATTCATTTTTCTTTCTTTTTTTTTTTTTTTTTTTTTTTTTTAAAAGAACAGTCCACTATTTTCAAGGCACAATGGGAGATTAGCCTCTACATATGAGTAAATTATTTTTTATTCAAACTCATTTTACACACACATACACACTCACCTAAAGGATTATTAGGAACACCTGTTGGCATGGTTGTTGGTGCCAGATGGTCCAGTCTGAGTATTTCACAATCTGCTCAGTTACTGGGATTTTCACGCACAACCATTTCTAGGGTTTACAAAAATGGTGTGAAAAGGGAAAAACATCCAGTATGCGGCAGTCCTGTGGGCGAAAATGCCTTGTTGATGCTAGAGGTCAGAGGAGAATGGGCCGACTGATTCAAGATGATAGAAGAGCAACTTTGACTGAAATAACCACGTTACAACCGAGGTATGCAGCAAAGCATTTGTGAAGCCACAAGACGCACAACCTTGAGGCGGATGGGCTACAACAGCAGAAGACCCCACCGGGTACTACTCATCTCCACTACAAATAGGAAAAAAAGGCTACAATTTGCACGAGCTCACCAAAATTCGACAGTTGAAGACTGGAAAAATGTTGCCTGGTCTGATGAGTTTCGATTTCTGTTGAGACAATCAGATGGTAGAGTCAGAATTTGTCGTAAACAGAATGAGAACATGGATCCATCATGCCTTGTTACCACGGTGCAGGCTGGTGGTGGTGGTGTAATGGTGTGGGGGATGTTTTCTTGGCACACTTTAGGCCCCTTAGTGCCAATTGGGCATCGTTTAAATGTCATGACCTACCTGAGCATTGTTTCTGACCATGTCCATCCCTTTATGACCACCATGTACCCATTCTCTGATGGCTACTTCCAGCAGGATAATGCACCATGTCACAAAGCTCGAATCATTTCAAATTGGTTTCTTGAACATGACAATGAGTTCACTGTACTAAAATGGCCCCCACAGTCACCAGATCTCAACCCAATAGAGCATCTTTGGGATGTGGTGGAACAGGAGCCGTGCCCTGGATGTGCATCCCACAAATCTCCATCAACTGCAAGATGCTATTCTATCAATATGGGCCAACATTTCTAAAGAATGCTTTCAGCACCTTGTTGAATCAATGCCACATAGAATTAAGGCAGTTCTGAAGGCGAAAGGGGGTCAAACACAGTATTAGTATGGTGTTCCTAATAATCCTTTAGTGTGTGTGTGTGTGTGTGTGTGTGTGTATATATATATATATATAATTTATTACTAATCTGCAGTACCAAAGATCATTCAACAAATGTTTAGACAAAAACAAAATGGATGCTTAAGGAATTTATTTTTGTTCAGTCACGAGCAACACTGGATGGATGAGGAATGTTAAGAACTTAAATCACAATCTTAAATCAAAATAATTTCTCTCAAGGTGGGAAGGTGGGAAAATAACCTGTTCCCTCCAGCAACCTGTCACTCACATGAGATCACAGCAGTAACAAATAACAATCCAATCAATTCCAGATGGAGAGAATCAAGTCCTGCCCCACATTTTTTCTCATTAGTGAAGCGGTTACAGTTATATACGTCACAATAGAGAAGATTATCAGAACTTATGTTCCATACCAACTTGTCACGTTATGTGACACCCTTTAATAGTAGGATCAAGAGACCCAATTTTCCAGCTTTAAATAAAAATGGAATAGGACAAATTAAACACAAAAACAGGAAGCGTTAAATAAGGCACATTAAACTGACTGTAAACAACTCTTTCAAAAAAAAAAAAAAAAAAAAAAAAAAAAACACTGAATAATCATACTTGCACTGAAGACATACAACTTAACTATATATATATATTTTTGGGTTATTCAGAGGTAAATGTAGAATGGAAAAAAATAGAAAAAGGAATGGAAATGGAATGGAAAAGAATGGGAAAAAAAATGCTCAAGATTGCCCACAAATGCCAGAACCGGTATCCTCATGGGCAACACTCTGACATATAATGCAACTATGCCTCCGGTGACCTGAATTTATCTGTATACACTCTTTTCTTTCTTTTTTATTAATGTAAGAGCTAGCACGGCCATTTCTAGATCAACTTACATGTTTTTTGGGGGGGGTTTTAGCTATAAAAAACAGCTGATGCAAACTGGTATTTTTTTCCCCTATATTATTTTAATGTAAACACTGGTTTGTAGTACAAATAGTTTTACCGTTTACTGCACTTTGTTATTCTTGTTATTTAACGATAATGGCTAAAGAATCAGAAGTCTCGCACATTCACAGTAAATAGCTTAATTCCGCTTTAAAAAATAGTGGATGCTGTCCTATCCAATAAAAGCATAAAAAGGCCAAAAATATAACTTAAAAAAATAAAAATGCCCTCAAATACTGCTTGAGAAGTTTAGCCTTGCATTAGCCCCGCTTTCTCTTTCTCTTTACTGGGCAGATGTGGGAAAGGAGGAAGTTAACCATGTTTGATATAATGTCAGGTGGAGGGTGTAGCTGATGAGGGTGATGGTGGGCCAGTGTCATCTCCCAGGCGTCCACCAGCTGGATGTTCAGACCTTTAAACATGGCTCGGAGCACTGTGTCAAGCTGTTGGGAGAACCAGTCGCTGTTGAACAAGCTGGACTCCGGGTCCAGTTTCTGGAGATTGGCTGTGCGGATCAGGACCAAAGTCGCTGGTTCTCGGTTCAGCAGACGGATCACTGCCCTGCGAATGTGGCGTAGGCGCCGTATGTACACCTGCACTGGGAAAGTGCTGAAATGTGACCAGATGCTAATCAGGACCACTGTGTCCGAGCCCCCTGGTAAGCTGTCCAGCTCATTCGAGATATAGTGCATCTCAGCCGAGGACACGGACGTGAAGCGGATCGGCGGCCCGTGGCAGCGGTATCTCAACAGTATGTTGTGGTTGCTGTCGACTGCCATGTACGGGCCAACATTCTTCGGGCTATGAAAGTTGAATTCTTTAAACTCTATAAATGTCAAGATAAAAATGGGGTGAGATGTACATATGACTCAGGAAAAGAAAATAGAGTCACACCCACACAGGAAGAAAATGTTTAAAATACTTTAGCATGAGGATATACGGAAAAACTCACCGTAGACTACAAACAAATCTCTCTACTTACTACAGTTGTTTTAATGGAACCTATTCAGTAGAAATGTACTATAATGATAATAAAATATTTTATATTTTAGAATAAAATAAAAATAATGATAATAGTAATAATAATAATTTATTATTATTATTATTATTATTATTATTATTATTATTATTATTAATAAAATATTTTATTCAATTATGAAAATTAAACAAACCATTAAAGAAATGTATTACTATAGTAGTTATTATATTGTACTGTAAATTAAATATATAGTGCATTTAATATAATAAAATGCTAATATTCATGGCTGTCTTAATTTCGTTGCTTTCAAACTTAAACCATAGAGCTTTTATTTTAAAAAAAAAAAAAATCTAAACAAAAAATTCTGCCGAAAGGTGTGAAAACTTTGCATCCCTGACAACCAATCAGAAAAGCTCTCAACGTGAATAATATTTGTGTGCTCTGGTTTGTTGAAGTTGGTGAAGATGTGATCAAAGCCACTAAAAAAAGATTTCCAAAAATATTACTGACCTGGAACACGGGCAATGAGATACTCATACCACTGTCGCACAGTGGAGTCTCCATACATGTACACCATTTTCCCTCTAAGACACTGGGTTATGACTGAAGAGCCATTAAACTGACGCATGACGACACCACTCAACGGCTTCCATGATCCCTGGTAGTAGTAGCCAGAAGGAATTAATTTAAGGTGCATCCCTTTGGTTCGTACTGGAAAGAAACAGAAATAGAAAAGGTTTAAGAAAGGAAAGAAAGAAGTGACAATGAGGAAATGTTGATTGAGTTATTCCAAACTGAGCAGAATGCCATTTTAGAATTTAAAAAAAAAATGCTTATGAGAACTTGAGGTCAGTGAGGCTCTATCCGACATGCTAGCATACGACTACCTTAAACTCATTTCAATACTTGTATAAAAGTAACAAAAGCTCTTTACAAAGCTGCTGTCACTTTAGGCCGAATGCACGGACCCTATACACTGATACACATCCCATATTCTCCCAACTCAAGTTTAATTCATTCAAGTTAATTAAAGTATAACTTAACTTAACATAACTGTTTACTCTTCTCTTTCTCTCAGACGTTTACATTTTATGAGACATGCATCAATTGCATACCAACTAAACTAATCTTTAATCTTTTCAGAAAACTAAAACATACTTTCTAAGTATGGCCATGGGTGCACACACTGTGCAGAGGAACATTCTTCATCCATTTTGCTATAAACTGATCAGGGTTAAAAAAATGTTGGGAAACTTCACATGACCCTACAAGAGTGATTACTGATAGGCTGTCTGCAAAAAAAAAAACCTTTTAAAAGAAGAAAAAACATTAATCCACAGACTTTCAAAGCTGCTACAGAAATGACTTTCGACTGAGGACCTTGATAGTAATGTAGTGAAGTAAATAGTATGATATTTGTCTTTCAAATGTAGTGAAGTTAAAGTCAAAGTTTCCCGAAAAAAATAATACTCAAGTAAAGTACAGATACTCAAAGTGTACTCAAGTACAGTACTCAAGTAAATTTACTTAGTTACTGTCCACCTCTGCTTCAGACACATTGCTGTCTGTGTTCTCTAAGCCTTTGTGTAATGTACTAAGCCTATTTTACTGTTCCTTTAGCCTTTGTGCTTTACCTCGCTCTGTTTGGGAAGTTGAATTGTTAAACGATGTAAACTGATAATTTTGTATTGATTTAAAGGCAGCCAATGCTGTCAATGGAGGCCTTTCTGAGCCATCGGATTTCAACAAAAATATCTTAATTTGTGTTCTGAAGATGAACGGAGGTCTTATGGGTATGGAATGGCATGAGGGTAAGTCATTAATTACAGAATTTTCATTTCTGGGTGAACTAACCCTTTAAGTTACTACTTTTTAAGGGGCTAACTTCGTGGGGGTGTCATTCTTTATTTGTGGTGGCAAGTGGTGACCCTCTACTTTACAACAGTTGAAATAAACTTTAAATATCAATTTTTTTTTATTTAGGAAAGAAGTATGATCCGACAATATTTTCACATAAAAGTTAATTCACATCCTGCCCAATGTTGTCCTACAAACAATGTTCATACTGAAGGCAAATAAAACCAATATAGTGAAGGCAACCATGTAGGCTATGCTATATATTATGTGCAAAAAAAGGCTAAAATCACATTACATTCTCACACTGTAACAACATTAGAATGTAAAAACAGAGAAAAGAATGTTTAAAAAAAAAAAAAATTCACTACAGTTAAAAATGAACCTAAATAAAAACAAAAGCACAGATTAAAATTTTAACTGGTAAGAGGTCGGAGGAAAACACATTCACTGAGCTTAGTGATCATACATTTAATGAAGTCTCTGAAGCTTAGCGGAGACTCACTTGCATAAGGCTCATCCACTTCTGACAGCAAAATTTGCATTAAATTTGCATTTTGCATTACACTATATTCATTAACTATATTTTATTATATGTAATGTTTAGAGTTATTTTGAAGCTCTTAATCTAAAGCATATATCATGTTTAAGGACCAATTGGATTATGCACTCTCCGTGCAGTAGCTCATTCTGTGTCCTCTGCTATTTTACTATTATATATAAACGGTACTGCCTCATCCTATAGTGTGTGTGTGTGTGTGTGTGTGTGTGTGTGTGTGTGTGTGTGTGTGTGTGTGTGTGTACCTTGTTTGGCTATACTTGTGAGGGACCAAATGTCCTCACTTATATAGTAAAATATTATGACAACTCATAACATTTGCCTGGTCCTCACTAGTTAAAAAGGCTTATAAATCTGCCAAAACACATTTTTATTTAAATCTATTGTTTTGCACACGTTTCTGGGATGGGTAGGTTTAGGGGTAGGGGTAGTGTAGGGGGATAGAAAATATCATTAACCTGATATAAAAATCAATGGAAGTCTATGCAATGTCCTCACCAATATAGTGAAACAAACCTGAGTGTGTGCGTGCATGTGTGTGTGTGTATATAGAAAAAAATATAAGACACAAAAGAGACTTTTACCGACCAAACTTTTGAACGGTAGTGTATATGATATTCCATGTGGCACATTACCTTTAGTAGCAGGTAGAACAGTCACATTGTCCACCCCTGCAGAATGTATTGGGATTTTGATGTTTACTCCACTAGAACAAAACAAAATAAAGTGTCATTCATGAAGAATGTAGAAAAAAGGTGCACTTTCATCATTAAACTGAAGTATTTATAATACATCAGCATTCTGAGAACAGTAAATATTGGCATCGGCCAATTTAAAAAACAAAAACAAAAACATATTGCTGTAGTTAACTTCTCACTCACCTTTGGAAGAACTGTGACTCATAAACAGTGAGAAGGTGTTTTTTATACCCCCCTTTTGCGTGGTTGATCCGTGTATCACAGTCCAACATCTTGGGCTTATAACAGAACCAGGGTTCTCCGGTCTGTGGGTCTGTGTAGTTGCAAAGTGGCTGCTGTTTGAGTGGCAGACATAAATTACACAAAGTGGTCTCAGAGAGGTACCCTGAGCGGAAGAGGCTCTTGAAGAACACTCGGTCCGATTGCTCCTCTCTCAGTCGCCTGAGGACCATCACGGCCTCGCTGGAGTGAATCATGGTCAGTTCCACCTGCACAACACCTGCCCAAAGCAGTGGAAAAAATACAGTGTAGTTTCCATTGTTGTGGTCGTGTACCTGCCCCGCCACACCTGCCGCCAGCTCTGGTGTGTGAAGTCGCGCTACTAGGAAGTCTCCGCCGTGTTTTTTGGGCTGGCCCAAAAAGTTGTGCATCTGTACCTTCACTACCAGCCGCCCACCAACCTGCAGCTCTCCAGGGTCTTGAATAGTATAATAGCTCTGTGCAGGATCGCTACTTTGACGCAACGGCAGTCCTAGGATCGATGGCTCTGGCCAGGCGATGGATTTGAGAAGATAGCTCTCCTCCCTGGCTTCCTCTGCGGAGGGCTCCTGGCCGAGGTGGGCGCAGAATGAGTAGTTGAACTCCACAGGTAGGAAAAATTCAGAGGTCTTTAAGACTGACTGGATGCTGTTTTGAAGCTGATAGAAGGTAGATACTGTCTGACAGTTCCAGCTCTGCAGGAGACAAAAACACAGAAGCTTCAATACAGAGAATCATGGGTAAGTCTCTCAGAGTTTAAAACACAAGATTAAATTGTGTTGGCTTATAGTTGGCCTTCGAAAATAAGTGCATCATCATGAGATATTAAAATAATGCATGTATTCGACAAAACCTGCTTTTTACCCTGCCTTTAAAAGTAACAGAGACCTTATTTTTACTGTAATGTTTTTGCACAAACAAAACTGTAAAATGGCAATAACTGAATTATTTAATAATACATTGCTGCTGTGTGTTAAACTGAATTGTCCTATTTTTACACTGACAAATTAACATGAATTGTGTTGCCGAACATCGTGTTATGTGACCACAAACCACTAAATTGTAGAATTATCTTCTTCTAGGAAGTTAGCTAGCAAATGAAAAATTAAAGTTTTGCACAAAGAAAGGAAATATGAACTACTACTTACACACTGCAAAATAAGATAGCCAGTTACTGATGTATTTTTCAGTAACTAGAAAATTGTTGAAATAGACATCCTCTTCCCTCCAACTTCTTTTTTTTTTTTTTAAATCCTGAATCTGATAAATGTGCTGTAGTGTACTTACAAACCATTATAACAAACTAGGGTGCACTCACACTAGGCACTCTGAACCGTGCCCGAGACCGCTTGACCCCCAAAGCCCGGTTCGTTTGACAAGTGTGAGCGCTCCGTTCCGCTTAGAAGAGGTGGGCCAGAGCGCGGTTCGGTTGGGCTCGAGCGCAGCCAGGGCACGGAACGGAGTGCTCACACTTGTCAAACAAACCGGGCTTTGGGGGTCAAATGCGCTCGGACACGGTTCAGAGCGCCTAGTGTGAGTACACCCAAAACACAAGATGAGGCTTCTACTTACTTCCAATGAAGTGATATTCCACAGCAGGAATAGGAGTCCTGACAGTGCCAGCAGAGTAAAGAAAGGAACATATTTGGGAAGGTATTTCTCCATGGTTTCCTCTCTGTGTCATCCTTCTGTCCAACACTAAAGTGGGTCATGGCTGGCCATTATTGCATGCTAAGCAAATAAGACAGACCACAATAACATGTAAGCAGCAGTATCCTTTGCTTTAATATAAAATGCTTTAGGTCTATATATATATATATATAAAAATGGACCTAAATATATACAGTATGTATGTATGCATGTATGTATATATAATGTCAGTAAGCCAGATTGATATTAGAATATCATATTAATAAAAGCTGGATGATTTGTGTTGCTAAATGGCATGCAATTCATTTTTAAATATATTGTATGGTGGAACAAATGCTGTATTACTGTTACTACAAATAATGCTCTTTCTGATTAGGCTATATTAGCCACTTGACAAAATAGTGTTGTCTCTGAGGCATGGTACAAACATGTTACTCGCAGTAAATCAAGACAACAAGAGATTCAAACACAACTAACCATGTTGATGTTAATAAGAGGATCTTGAATTCAATTCTGAACAATACAGGAAGCCATGATCGGAGTGTTGTTATCGAACTGTGATTTCTAATTTTAGAGTGAGGTAGCATTCGTGCAACTGCCATCTATTTGTAAGTGTTTACTAGAGCTTTCTGGTAACTCAGCAAAAATCTTATTGCAGTAGTCAAGTGAGGTGATATGCTGTTTAAGTAACAATGCTAATGTTTTTGTTTTTTTAAACTGAGGTCAGGGTCAAACATGAGTCCTAAGTTTATGGCCTGGTTACTGGCTTTTAGTGATAGAGAGTCTAGATGCATGTCATCACGCGTCTTATCTTTGTTTAGCCAAGCTGGAGAAAATTCTGAGACTCTCATACTTTTATGCACTCTATGCAGTCCACTAGGGTGGAAATTAGGGCTGAACGATTAATTGCATTTGCGATAATATCGCGATATGATAAAACACGATTTTGTAACCGCAAATGCTGCGTTACAGTCTGGTCACGTGACACGCAAGCATAAAGCAGTCTGCAGAAGCAGCATCAACTTGGCACGTTATGCCTACCGGCCTGGCCTACAGGAAAGAACAGTTTGTTTAATCGATCTAATATTGTGTTGGTCATACTATACAATAGGGGTGGGAGAAAATATCCTCTCTCTAAAGATTCTGGATCAATTCTGAGCTTAGTTTTTAACTGCATGTGCGCAAAAATTGTCCCTCAAAAGCCTTATTTGATCAATTATTGTGATTTGTAGATGACTGCCGCGCTTGTGACAGGGCGCATGTTAACTGAGTGACAGAGCGAACGGGCAGAGCGCGCGCACTCTGTCTTCAAAATAAGCACCGTCTTAATATAGTTCACATATTACGTTAATCACAATCAAAAGGTCGGAAGACCGAATCCATGTTGCACGTGGCGCATTTCGGACAATTTTTTCCCTGAATTACCGCTGGGTGTGAATTGACTCTTCTCTGACTCACCAGTTCGAATCTGTTCTCCTCCTCCCTTCTGCCCAGTCTGTTCAGACAAATTTTCTTTCCTTATGTGATATGTGTGAATAATTAAGTTTGATTTATTTATGTAATTTTTTTTATTATTGTTTATTCGTTATTGTTTAATATGAATACTAGTTATAAATATATTGTGTTCTATAATAAGTTATAATTAATTTCGAGTTAATAATTTTGTGTTGATGCTTGTGCTTGTGATTGGTCGTGGTGTGACGTGCTTTTACGATTGTGATTGGTCGGGTCACCGCGTAACGGGATAGAGGGAGTTATCGCGACAGGCTTGATTCAAGTTATAAAGAGCAGTGAATGAACATCGCCGTGTGATTCAATAATCATTATTCATCACTCCCTTACAGGTATGAACTGTTTAGAAGACAAGTTCGAGTATTATGAGTATTTTTACGAGCATATTTGAGTGTAATGCGTGTTAATGGTGTTTTCAGTGTCAGCGATCGGGAAGCACGGTGTTAGCTTAAAATGTACCGTTGCTGATGATGCCGCACCCCATAGGAAGTGTTTGTTGAATGTGTTTTAATGCTTTCCTTACTCGTTGATTTATGTTTGAATGTAAAGCACTATTGTACATAATTTGTGTCTGTTTCTGTTGTATTGATTCAAGTTATAAAGAGCAGTGAATGAACATCGCGTGTGATTCAATAATCATTACTCATTAAAAGTGAAAACACTTACACGTTTCAAAAGCTCATCTTCAGTGTAACTGTTATTCCGGTTCAAATAGATACGGTTCAGGATCTGCACCAAAGTAAATATCTTCTGATTCGTCCCTCACAAACGTCTCCATGGTTACAAGGCACGCTCTCTGTGCAAGCAGGTTGTCACGTTGGTTATGTTGACGGAAGTTAGCCTATTTTCAGGCTATTTTCAGGTAATATCATTGCGCCGCTGCACCCATGGTGCGGCGGCAAAGTTCCATGATTATTACGCAGGAATGAGAGAATAGTTCCTTAGCCATATCGGTCTAGAAAATCACAACTTTTAATTTATTGCTGGTCTTAGTACACAATGTAACTACAGAAGAGTCCAGTTTTAAATAGGAAAAATATTGAAAGTCTTTGGTCATTTTTGAGCGCGATGCTAATGGTCTAATCCAATTCAATGATGTATGCTAAGCAAAACATTTTAGCACTAAAACTAGCTCCTAAATCTGTGAAATGTTAGGAGTAGTTAAGAGGACTCCTAAGTCACTAAGACCAAATCACAAACAATGGATGTTGCCGCAATCCACCTCAGCAATCTGCTAAAAGACACTGTACACCATTGAGATGATGGGTGCTGAACCTTTTCTTTATAAATGCAATATATTATTTATATAATATTTAATAAAATAAATAAATAATATAATAAAGCACATTTATCATGCTGTCCAAGGGAATCGAGGGCTCTGAACTCAGAATTTAGCCCAAACCCAGAGTTCTGCCCTGTATTGCCTCACCAACCAAGAGCGAGGAGTCAGGGTGGCGGAGGTATGCAAAAAAAACTGTCGAGGTAACTAGGTGAGTCGGCTCTTGGCTGTATACCTCATATACATGTATACATTTATCCAGGCCCGGCTCCAGCTTTGAGATGCAGGGTGGGCCAACTGAAATTCCTGGTGGTCCCAGACTTTTAACATAATTTTTTCCCCGTAACAAAACTTAATTTTATAACAAAAGAGGCAAGTCTAGAAAGGAACTCTATATTTGCAGGGCTCAATGCAAATGAGCTTTTCTACAGGTTAATTCTGGTCCAGATTTTTACTTGCCAGTTTTTCAGTACTAAAATAAGAACAAATGAACAAATTACAAGCAGTAGCACAAATAAATAGAATCAGGACTGGGAGCCCCTTGACTTGAGTTTATGTTTGGGCCCTACATACGCTATAAATGACCTTAACTAGAACAACATTATAGAGTAGCAAAACACACACAAAAATGTAAATATACTTTGAGGTTCCTACAAACCAGATTCCAAAAAAGTTGGGACGCTGTACAAATTGTGAATAAAAAAGGAATGCAATAATTCACAAATCTCATAAACATATATTTTATTCACAATATAATATAGATAAGATATGATAACAAATGTTGAAAGTGAGACATTTTGAAATGTCATGCCAAATATTGACTCATTTTGGATTTCATGAGAGCTACACATTCCAAAAAAGTTGGGACAGTTAGCAATAAGAGGCCGGAAAAGTTAAATGGAATATAAGGAACAGCTGGAGGACCAATTTGCAACTTATTAGGTCAATTGGCAACATGATTGGGTATAAAAAGAGCCTCTCAGAGTGGCAGTGTCTCTCAGAAGTCAAGATGGGCAGAGGATCACCAATTCCCCCAATGCTGCGGCCAAAAATAGTGGAGCAATATCAGAAAGGAGTTTCTCTGAGAACAATTGCAAAGAGTTTGAAGTTATCATCTACACTGCTTAATATCATCCAAAGATTCAGAGAATCTGGAACAATCTCTGTGTGTAAGAGTCAAGGCCGGAAAGGGCAGCTTTCAAATCCACAGTACTGCAGCTTTTGACACAGTTAACCACCAGATCCTCCTGTCAACTCTCGTGAAGATAGGCATCTCAGGAACTGCTCTCCAGTGGATCGAGTCTTATCTCTCAGGTAGGTCCTTCAGGGTGTCATGGAGAGGTGAAGTGTCTAAGTCACATCATCTAGCTACTGGAGTTCCCCAGGGCTCAGTGCTTGGACCACTTCTCTTCTCCATCTACATGTCATCACTGGGATCGGTCATCCAGAAATATGGCTCTTCCTATCACTGCTATGCTGATGACACTCAACTCTACTTCTCATTTCAACCAGATGATCCCACAGTTGGTGTTCGTATCGCTGCCTGCCTGACAGATATTTCTGCCTGGATGAAGGAACAACACCTTCAACTCAATCTGGCAAAGACAGAACTCCTTGTGGTCTCAGCCAACCCAGCACTTAACCATATTCTCTCCATTCAGCTCGGTTCATCATCCATAACTCCATCCAGGACAGCCAGGAACCTTGGAGTTGTGATTGATCAGCTAAAATTCACTGACCACATCACTGCAACAACCCGGTCCTGTCGATCTGCATTATACAACATTAGGAAGATTAGACCCTTCCTATCAGAGCAGGCAACAACTCCTGGTCCAAGCTCTTGTTCTCTCCAGACTGGACTACTGTAATGCTCTTCTAGCGGGCCTTCCAGCATGCACGATCAAACCCTTGCAACTGATCCAGAACGCAGTGGCGAGAGTGGTCTTTAATGAGCCGAAGAGAGCGCATGTCACGCCTCTCTTCATCAGTCTGCACTGGCTGCCAATAGCTGCTTGAATCAAATTCAAGGCACTGGTGCTCGCCTACAAGGCAACCACTGGCTCTGCACCAACATGCCTAAACTCGCTTGTTCAGACTTGCACACCCTCCAGAAGCTTGTGTTCTGAAATTGAACGGTGCCTTGTGGTGCCATCACAAAGAGGTAAGAAATCCCTCACAAGGACCTTTTCCTGGACCGTTCCCACCTGGTGGAATGACCTGTCTGTCTCAATTAGAGCAGCCGAGTCGGTAGCCATTTTCAAAAAAATCTTAAAACGCATCTTTTCCAGCAGCACCTGACCAATAAAGAATGGCACTTAACACTCTCTATTTGTTTTCTGTTTGTCTATTTAAAAAAAAAAAAATATTGTTCTGTACTAGATTAACTCAAACTTGTTATAGCACTTGCATATTGTTGCCCTTGACTGTTTTTAGTTGCTTCTATTGCTCTCATTTGTAAGTCGCTTTGGATAAAAGCGTCTGCTAAATGTAAAACAATACTGAATGCCCGTGATCTTCAGGCCCTTAGACGGCACTGCATCACATACAGGAATGCTACTGTAATGGAAATCACAACATGGGCTCAGGAATACTTCCAGAAAACATTGTCAGTGAACACAATCCACCGTGCCATTCGCCGTTGCCGGCTAAAACTCCACAGGTCAAAAAAGAAGCCATATCTAAACATGATCCAGAAGCGCAGGCGTTTTCTCTGGGCCAAGGCTCATTTAAAATGGACTGTGGAAAACTGTTCTGTGCTCAGACGAATCAAAATTTGAAGTTCTTTTTGGAAAACTGGGACACCATGTCATCCGGACTAAAGAGGACAAGGACAACCCAAGTTGTTATCAGCGCTCAGTTCAGAAGCCTGCACCTCTGATGGTATGGGGTTGCATGAGTGCGTGTGGCATGGGCAGCTTACACATCTGGAAAGGCACCATCAATGCTGAAAGGTATATCCAAGTTCTAGAACAACATATGCTCCCATCCAGACATCGTCTCTTTCAGGGAAGACCTTGCATTTTCCAACATGACAATGCCAGACCACATACTGCATCAATTACAACATCATGGCTGCGTAGAAGAAGGATCCGGGTACTGAAATGGCCAGCCTGCAGTCCAGATCTTTCACCCATAGAAAACATTTGGCGCATCATAAAGAGGAAGATGAGACAAAGAAGACCTAAGACAGTTGAGCAACTAGAAGCCTGTATTAGACAAGAATGGGACAACATTCCTATTCCTAAACTTGAGCAACTTGTCTCCTCAGTCCCCAGACGTTTGCAGACTGTTATAAAAAGAAGAGGGGATGCCACACAGTGGGAAACATGGCCTTGTCCCAACTTTGAGATGTGTTGATGCCATGAAATTTAAAATCAACTTATTTGTCCCTTAAAATGATACATTTTCTCAGTTTAAACATTTGATATGTCATCTATGTTGTATTCTGAATAAAATATTGACATTTGAAACTTCCACATCATTGCATTCTGTTTTTATTCACAATTTGTACAGTGTCCCAACTTTTTTGGAATCGGGTTTGTAGAACAATTAATATGCAACATGCCTAGTCTAGTCAAAGAGTCTAGAGAAGATCAAAATCCTGAAATAACAGTGAGATAACAAAGAGCCGTTTGCGTCCGATGTCTTTTAATAGTTAATTATTATTTGCGTAAAATCCGGATTTGTGCTGATCCACCGATACTGATGAAGAAGCCAAATGTAAAACAGCTTTATTAGCCTGAATTATAGGTGCCGTCACCAAGCGATCGTTTTAAAACAATAACTTAATCTATTCTGTGTCTTTAGTTCTGTAATACGACCAACTCATTCTTAAAATCACACACAAAGAAATGCGCATGCGCAGGCTTGAAGCGTCTACGCCAATAAGATTTGTTGAATTGTAAACCAATGAAATGCCCCATCGTCCAGACCGCACTCTGGGGTACTACCACTGATCTATATAGAGAACATAATAGATCAGTGGGTACTACTCCTCTGGTGCTGATTAGATAAACAGTTTGAACATGCTCCTCGCGAACTTTGTTTATAAAACATAATTTTCACTTGAATTCTGCAATCTCTCGAGATGCAGACATGTAGGAGGTTGACAATTAGCTGAACAAACACTTGTTTAATTAACAACACTTGGTCTACATTTG